>CAUYQG010183749.1:0-47264 GCA_963574415.1 Tarsius wallacei
GCCTGTAGTTCCAGCTACTTGGAAGGCTGAGGCGGAAGGATCGCTGGAGCCCAGCAGGTTGAGGCTGCGGTGGCCAGGAGCGGCCACTGCACTCCAGTCTGGGTGACAGAGTGAGACTCCAACTCAAAAAAATAAAATATAAAAAATAAAATGTGCTTCAGTTTCCTGCCTTGCAAAAATGAGAGTACTTTTGTGTGCATTTTCTGTGGCTCTTTATCAGCTCTACTAGTCTTTGGATTTACTAAGCAAGCGTTTGTTAAATCAATAGTTTTGTTAAATAGTGTTTGTTTAATTGAGTGTAAAAGTAATTAGTGTTGATTTTAGAAAATTTGGAAAATGAAAAACATTGTAGTAGTAAAATAGAAATCAGCTGTTATCCTACTACTCAGCAAAAGTTGTCAATATGTTGATATTTTTACTTCAGGTATGGTACGACACATTTAAATTTTTTATTTGGAATGGTACAATTATAAGTTTTACATCCTACTTTTTCCATATAAGAATAAATTGAAAGCAATTTCTCATATCAAAAGCATCCAGAAATACCTTAATGACTGTATAATATGCTACTATATGGATAAATCGTGGCTTTCATTAAATATTGAAATTTGGGGTTGATTTTTCATTACTATGAAGAGATTGTGATAAACAGATATTTTCAAATGTAAGTACCTTGCTATTATTCTGATTTCCCTAAAAAGGAATCTCAGAAGTGAAATTTTTAGGCCAAAGAATTAAGATATTTCAGAGTCTTTTGAAACTTTTGCCAAATGTTCTCTAGAAAGATTGTACCAAATTATTCTTTGATCAGGATGAATACAATACCAGCTTTATCACAGAGTCATCCCAACCACAGATAGACAGAGCAATGAAGAGATAGATTGTCAAGAAACAGATCTAGGTGGATGTATGAAAAATTCATTGTTAAATTAAAGAAATATTTGAATTTCATAAGGATAGGACAAGATAGAAAGTGAGATTTGAGACAACAGATTGACCATTTGAAGGGTGGGGAAAGTTAAATCACTACCTCATACCTCTTACCATGAAAATGTATCTGCATATGGTGCTCTTTTTGTTACATTTTTCTGAAATAGTTCTGCTACTGGTAATGGTGAAGATACTCTTTTTGTATTAACCCTCTTATAAGTAACAGCTATAGCAACTATAACTGAAACCTCTGGCTAAAATATTTCTTTTTAAAAGAAATACTAGAGTGAAAAGGATGGCACTGGGTGAGTTTCCTGCTTTTTACTGCTTTTATTCTGAGGAGAGCCTACAGTTGGTTCTGGGCAGCCGAAAGCTCAAATAGAAAACTCATTATCTTAATGACTCAAGAACCAGAGAATAGAGATTGGGGTAACTTTGGCAGCTGCAAATTCAGAAGTAAAAGCTAGAAAGGAGAGGTCCAGAGAAGAAGAGCCATCAAATTCCATGAATAAATTTAATCTAAATCCCTGATGAAACCTGAACCATGCAAACATGAGACAAACTTCAAGAAGCCAACCTAAGACCAAAAAAACCTAAATAGATATTTTAGCTGTTGCTCACCACAAGAGGAACATAGTTTGCCTTTACAGCCCAATCAGGTTAAACAAAACCAAAAAAACTAAATTTTTGTAGGAATATGTTAAAATCCAAAATCTACAGTGCAGCATCACAATGTCCAGGATAAAATTCAAAATTACTTGAGAAATGAAGAAATAGGGAAGAAAATCTTAAAGAAAAGGTAACAAATGGAGATCAACTCTAAGATAACCAAGATACTGGGTAAGAATTTTATAACAACTATTACAATATACTTATATTGAGTGAAAAGATAAATATCCTCATGATGAGTAGAAAGATAAATTTCAGCAGAACAAATAAAAACTATGTAAAATGAATAATTCATTGGGTGTACCTAACAACAGATTGGAAATTACAGGTAAGTTTGTGAACTTAAAGATAACAGCAATAGAATTATCCAATCTGAAGAAGAATAATTTTTAAAATTGAAAAAAGAAAAAGCTTTAGACATCTGTGGGACAATATTAAAAAGTCTAATCTATGGTAAATGGAGTTCCAGAAGAACAGAGATAGAGTGGGATTTTTAAAATGTGAAGAAATAATGACTGGAAACTTTCCCAACTCAGTGGAAGTTGTAAATTTATATATTCAGGACCCTCATCAAATTCCAAACAGGGTAAATAAAAAGAAAACGATACAGATGCATGTGTAGTCAGACAGCTAAATACCAAAAATAAAGAGAACACTTTGAAAACAACCAAAAAGAAAAAGTACATTATTATACATAGAGAACAATAATTGAATTATTTTGGACTTCTCGCCATAAACAATGGAGATCAGAAACATTAGAACAGTATGTTTAAAGTACTTTAAAAAATTCTCAACTCTGATTCTGTAGTAAGTGAGCGTATCATTCAAATGAAGATATTTTAATTTTAAAAATGTTAAGAATTCGTTGCCAGTATGCCTACCCTACAAGAAATGCTGAAAGAAATTTGTCAGGCAGAAGGGAAATTATACCTGGCGAAACACTGAAACTTGAGGCAGGAATAGAGAATATGGGGAATGGTAAACAGGTGGGTAAACATAAAAAATTATTTTCCCCTGTCTTTAAAGTGCGTGTGACTGCTTAAAACAAAAACAAGTATAACACATTATGGAATTTAAAATGTATGTGAATGTGATATATATGCCAACTCTAACATAAAGAATAGGTGATAGGGGTGCATGTCTTCACTATAAAGGTTCAGTTTGCATATGTTTTATGTAATGTCACAGTTCTAATTCTAAGTAGATGGTGAAAAGTTAATGGTGAAAAGTAGTTCCATAAAAATGCAACCATAAAAAATATAATGCAAAAGGTATAGCCAAACAGTGAGTAGGTAAATTAAAATGAATTTCTTTTTAAAAAATCAGCTCTCTGGACAAGCAGGGGAGGAACAAAGAAAAGGGGACAAACAAAAAGCAAATAGTAAAATAGAAGATCCAAATCTAACCATATCAGTAATGTTACTGGACAAAATACTCCTGCTATGATTTGGATGTGGTTTCCTCTTGCCAAAACTCATGCTGAAATTTGATTCCCAGTATGGCAGTGCTGAGAGATGAGGCCTATGAGAGGTGTTTGGGTCATGGAGCTGGATCCCTCATGAATTGATTAATGCTGTCTTGCGGGGATGAATTCTCACTCTTGCAGGACTGGGTTAGTCACCTTTTCCTCTTTCCACCATGAGTTGAAGCAGCCCAAGACCCTAACCACACAGGCTGTCCATCCTTGGACTTCCCAACCTCAAGAATCGTGAGCCAAATACACTTTTCTTGATAAATTTCCCAGTCTCAGGTATTTTGTTACAGCAACACAAAACAGACTAAGGCAACTCCAATTAAAAGACGCAGATTGTCAGAATGAACTAAAAATCAAGACTCAGCTCTATGCCTTTTATACAAGACACATTTTTAAATAAGGACACAGATAGATTGGAAGTAATTGGATGTAAAGAAGACATACAATATAGAGGGCAAGCATAAGAATAGCAGAGTGGCTATTTCAATATGAGACAAAGTAAATTTCAATTCAAAAGTTATGACCAGAGAGCTTCAACTTCTCTGAAGTTTCCTCCTGTGATAGGATTTCCTGTGTCCGCACCAGGCAGGTCAGCTGCTACCAGACACTACATTTTAGTTCCGTCAGTTTTCCTCTGTGGGACTTCAAACCAAGTGTGGGATTCCAAGCAGGGTCAGACCAGTGAGGGAGATTCTGAACACAATGTCAGTGACTGTCAGGGAAGACTCATAACAGCATGTCCCATGAGTCTGCTGGAAGGTAGGAAGGGAAGGCCGGAGAAGTCATTTTCCCCAGTGAGAAACAGTTACAAATATATTTGTGTAATGATTTCTTCTTTTCCAAGTAAACTTGAAGTTTAGGGACTTACCACATGGATTTTTGGACTACTCATCCCACCCATGTGCAGTTTTCTCTGAGACTATTTCAGAATGCAAGATAGAAAGTGCCGAGCAAAAAAATGGGAGAGAAAAGCATGTGAACAGTGGTCATGGCTTTTCTTTATTTTCCTTGGTAGAAAAAGCCGGAAAAAATGGTGTCCTGCCACTTGCTCACTGCTCAGTCCAACAGGAGACCCTCTCTCTCATTCTTGTACCCATTCCCAGGTGTGGTCTTGTGTTTCCTTACCCATAGGAACCTGGAGGGTGAGGAGCACCTGCGCAAGCGGGCCTTGCAGCTGCCATTCACCTTCACTACGGGGGAGGCCATCCTGTATGAGAGCCATCTCCCAAGTGCCATGACCACCCTCCCAGCCAGGAAAAGGAACAGGGCCAGGAAGGGAGCTCCAGCTGGCCAGAGTCCTGTATGCCGGGGCTCTCTCGTGGGAGCCATGATGCAGCAAGATGAATCCATGTATTCGTCCTCCATTGCCCCAGCCCTCCAAGCCTCACCCGCAGAAGGGCAAGGGTCTGATGACAGGTGTGAAGACAAAGAAGAGAAAGAGGTGGAGGAAGGCAGCTCCCTCCTGGCCCTCGTTGAGACCTTGCTACAGAAGGACAAGGAAGGGCAGCCTGACCTCTGCTCCACCCTCCAGCACCTGGGGGTCACTGACCTCGACCAGCGTCAGTGGGAAGAGAAGTTTCTCAGGGCTGACTCAGGCCCTGTAGGGTCTCCGAACTGCCATCTGCTGCCACCCAGCCAAGGAGGGGAACCCCACAGAGAAAAGGAGATCCATTTTCATGACCGCAGGAATGTGGGCTTGCCCCCATCAGCCTGCCTGACATCTCTGCAGACCCTGAAACCACAGTCTTCTCAGGGCCTGGGCCAGCTAACCATGGAAGTAACACCACCTCAGAACATGGATTCAGTGCCCAGCTACCTTCAAACAGATCCCAAGCATTGTCTCATCACCAGCCCTGCCAGCCCCAGCCCCATATTCCAGAACCCCCTTCAGAGTCCTCCACAGTGGTGGCCTCAGCTCAGCCAGGCAGCACCCTTGTACTTAAGGATGTGCCAAAAATCGACACTTGATCTCAGCCCATTGCCCAAGTCTACCAAGGCATTTCTGCCAAGCCATACACCTTCACTCTCTTCAGGAGAAAATGTCCCTGGACACCTGGTCCCTCCAGGCCCTGGTGTTCTGGATTTTTGCAAAGAATCTACACCCTGGACCCCCACACACAGTGGCTTGTGCCAGGGGTCCTTGATCTCAGATCCCACCTTCTGTGTCAACCCATATGACATCAAGCCCCTGGACAGCATTTGGGATTCCTCCATCCAGGGCCAGCCTGCTGTGGTCCCCATGGAGGTGGACGCAGGGCAGGGAGCAGGGCAGTCCCAGCCTGACCCCATCAGCTATCCATGGGTGGTCAACCCCTGCCTTCCATGGGAAGAGCCAGCCAATGGTCTTCCTCCCAGCATGTGCCGGGATGGGCCATCTGTGCAGGGGGCACCAGGGATACAGGAGGAAACACCTGGAGGTAGAGAGCAGCCACCCCACTCTCTGGGGTCAAGCCAGCTCTCTGGGAGCTGGGACTGTCCTTCCCAGGAACTTCTGCATGAACCCTTGGGTACACAAGGTTCCTGCAGTGCAGACCCTAACCCGGCCCAGCAGCAGCCATGGGTGCATGTGGGGCTGCAGAGCCAGGAGCACTGTGGATTGGCAGGGGAGAGGGTGCCAATTGTCTACCACAAAGCCAGTAATCTGGAAGACACTGTTCACCAGGTCCCTCTGTAGAGCCCCTAACCCTTCCTTGGTGCCAACAGCAGCTCCCCACACACAGATGGCCACCACGGTGGCCCCACAGAGTCCACAAGGCAGACCAAAGACCACCCACAGGCACTACCCAGCTTGGCCCTGCCTCCCGGCCCTCCTGGCCATGCCTGTCCCCCTACATCCATACAGGTTAGCTATGACATCCAGCTCCAGGTAGATGTGGGCACTTAGGGTCCAGGGCAACCATGGCTGGCAGGGAAGGATGCCCCTCTACACTGGCTGGGTGCAGAGCTGCTGACAAATGTGGACACTCTGGGATCTCAGCCCAGCAAGCCAGTGTAGGAACTGGCAGAGTCCCTGCTCTGCTTGGTTGCTGCAGGCTCCAGAGAGTAGGAACATGAGGGATTTTGCACATGTAGCAGGTGACTGTCATCATGGGTCACATGAAGCCAGCGATGGTGGCAGGAACAGTGCTGTCCTGGGAGGGCCCAGCTTGGTTTCTCCTGGGCCATCACCAAGCTGCTTGAATACTTGAGCATAATATAGCCCAGCTTGAAGCCCCAGAACTTGGGTTTGTTGTGGATATGTGAATGCAGCCTTCCTGTGACCCCTCTGCACCACTTTCAAGGCCCCTATGCAAGATATGTCTACCTTCCTCCCACCCTGGTGCTGATGGGTGAAGCCCTCCACATGCGCGAAGCCTTCACACAACTGCAGTGCTCTCCCGTGAATGTAGCTTTGGATGGAAGTCACATGATAGTGTTGTATAACTCCTCCTGGCTCACACAGGTTCTGAATGATGTATGTCCCATGCATAACTGTTTCCCTGAACCCTAAACAGCCCCAAATAGCTGCACTTTGAGCCCCTTCCCTAGCTGTGCTGGGTTTTCTGTCCCTTCTCATGGTCATGCAGCAAGCCATCATGGCTACTGCTCTCAGGCTACCCACTTCTACCTGTTCATGTCTCTTTTCAGTGTTTTGGTTTTCATCTGTTATAGGTCAGAAAATCAGAAGACTGAATTGGATAGACTTATCTGAAACCAAAGTCAATAGATTCCTAATTAAACCTCAAACGTCTATCTGTTATAAGCAAGTACTAATTGTAGAGTCCTTGAACTAACCCTTTTCTTCTCTTTTCAGTAATGTTACTCTTACTTACCATGTCCTGTTTTCCTAACAGCCCCACCCCAAAAACAAGGAACTCAGCTGCATGGCTCTGGGGATTCCAGACTCGAAAGGAAACACATTTTCCTCCAAATTCTTACCTCACAAGGCAGTGTCATGTTTTTTGCCTCATATCTACAGAGGTGCTTTGAGGCCTTAGCTACTGACACTTTCCTTGGAGCTAAAGTTTCTAAGGTTTTCAGATTGCTGGGTGAATATTTAGTTTTTTCTATGTCTATACTTACACATATCTGAAAGCTTAATCTCTGGACCCCAAAGATATGCTTTGCAACTTCATTTGATTCAGGGCATTTTATACTCAAGGAGATGCAAACAGATTTCTCTTTGCCTAAAGTGTTACTGCTGAACCCACCAGAAGGTCCACATGGAGCATGCATCCCCAGACATGCCTGGATGTTCATGTGGAAGGGGCCCCACAGCCATGGTACTTGGTGATCACATTTCCAAGCTGAGAGCTGAGGTTCAGCATCAGACTTGTGCAGGATCACACGGTGTCCTGTTTGGAACCAGGGCCATCCCGGGTGCTCAGGCTGGAGGTCACTGGACACACATTTCTTAGACCACTCTAGGTCACTGACAGTCACAGGTGGAGAAGGGAAGAGTGGCCCTTTGGCCTGGACACCTGAAAGGGGCTCAGTAGTCACCAGTATCCTGAACACAGGATGAGTGAGTGGTCTGCAGAGTCCGTGTGCAGGAAGTTGATGTCCAGTCTGCAAGGGAGGCATGAAGGCATAGTCAACCTCGGGACACAGTGCATGGGACTTCAGTCTCACAGGAATAAAAAGGAAGAGATGGGCAAGACTAAGACAGCCACTGCCTTCTCCTCCATAGAGGAATCAAAATGGTAAGGGCTTACTACAGCACGTTCATTTGCTCATGTGACCTAGTACCACAGAACTCATCGTTTAGGAAATGGAATGAGCCCTAGTGTCACCAGTATGACCCTTTTAGTTGCATGGGGCCCACCGGGAGGGCCTGATGGCCAGGGTTCATCTGTCCTGCTCACCACTCGCCCAAAACCAGGCACACAGTAGATGCTTAATGAAAATTTGTTCTATGAATGAGTGAATAAACAAGTGAATGAAGAACCCACAGGACTAAAACACAAGAGGGCCAAGAGACCTCCCAGTGCAGAGCCAGGTGAGAACCCCTCCAGTGCTCTCTGGGTCTCTACTCATCAGAGATGGCAAGGGAAGAGGAGGGAAGACACTCACACCCATCTTTCAACAAGATTGTGGGTCACTACTTGTTGGTGATGTTGTTTTATGACAGGAAATCTGTTGTCTTGGGCCCTTGAGCCCCAAACACAGAGACATCGACTAAGGCCCTGCAGCCTAACAAAGAGGGTGAAAGTAAACACAAAAAACTCACCACTACTCAATAAATATTTTAACCTTTTCTCTCAAACCAAAAACTGTGGTCTGCCCTCATGGGATAAGGTCAGGTGCTCCAACGGCATGGTCTGACTAGAGAACTGCCCTGCCCTCTGTCGAAAGAAAACAGTTTGCATAATCACAAACGGGAGTGCATGTGCTTGAACACTCTGCCGTCAGTCCTATGTGAAAAGCTGTCCTTCTGAGGTATTTCCAAGTCAGTCACAAACTTTATGCTTTAAAACTTCCATGTGAAGTGCACATTCATTACATGTATGTAACAATATGCAAATCTCATTTCTCATGTTGTTTGGTTTCCCTGATGGACTGTAGTAAAACACTTGAGAGTCAACACAGCTCATACAAACATACCTGCTGTTTTATATTGCTGAGAAACAAATCACCCCCAAAACTTGGTGGATTAAACCATAGTCACCTGTTTGCTCATGATGCTGCAACAGGGGCTGGGTTCAGCTGTGAGATCTTCTGCTGGACTCACCAAGGTCATTCACGTGGTTTTTATCAGGCTGCTCAGCTGAGCTAGAGGGTCCAAAATAGCCTTCCTTGTGTGCCTCACATTTTGCTGGATATCAGCCGGGGATCCTCAGTCCTCTTGCCTGTGGCCTTTCCAGCAGGAGATGCAGGATTTATTGGCTGCAGCACCCTCCAAGTAGGCAAACCCCAGTGTGCAGGTGCTTATCAAGCCTCTGTCTGGGGACAGGTATGTTGATCCCCACTTGCCAAACCACACCACAGTGTCGAGCCCAGATTCAAAGTGGAAGGCAGTGCATGGGGACACAAATACTGGGAGGTGAGCTTCATGGGGACTCCTTAACAGCCTTCCCTCATGAGCCACACGATCTCCAGGTTGCCGAGTGAATGGTGTCCACCACAGCTGTCAAAAGTGGGTTACAGGAATTGGCCTACACAATCTCCTTAACTCACAGTGTGGCTGGACTGATCCCTAAGGACAGGGACCTGTGGAGCAAGAGGAAAAGGGAGGCTCTGTCCTTTCTCCAGACACAAGGTGACCCTTGGGAGGAACTTCACTTGGGCTAAGCTTGGACTTGGAGCTCTCCCCACGCACCTTCTGTCTCCTCTCCCGGCTCTCTTTACCAGAACACAGAATCCTTCATCTGTCCCAAACATTGCCCTGGCCTTGCCAGGCCTCCCACACATCTGGCTGAGAAATCAGAGAGAAGGCATTAGGTGAGCACCTGACTGAATGAAGTGCACAAAGGTACAAAAGGCCGCTGGGCTCTTAACCCTCCCTGGAGTTTTTAAGAGGATGCCTGTTGACTCATCGATCTCTTCTTGGGACACTTCCCAAAACAGCTGAGTGGGAAGTCTGTCATATGAGGCAGAAGCCACTGTCACTGACTCTAACCCAGCTTGTTCCTGGGTCCTGGGTCCATGGTTCTGCCCTTCTCAGAGACTCTCAGACGGTCTCATATATCTGTTCGTGCTCTGCAGTAGTGAAGATCAGAGGACAGAAGGGAGTCTGTGTAGCAATCACTTGGACGTTGACCACTTGGAGATTGGCACATGCTAGCAAACTGGAGGCTGTGGGCAGCCGCCTTCCAGTGATACTTCTGGGGAGAGGGGAGGGCAGAGAGAGGCACAAGGCCATGCCAGGTGAGGAAGCCAGGCTCAGAATGACTCAGTGCATGTCACACCAGCTACCACTCGCACAAACAAGACAGTCAGAAATAACCACAGACACATAAACTCTTTTTTGAAGTGTGCAGCCACAACCTCGTCTTTTCAAGAAGACAGCTTGCTAGCTAATACTACCAAATAGCCAGCCATGTGACTGCTCAAGGTGACTTCCAAACTGTGGGTTTGTCCTTGGTATGAACAGAATGTGCTAATGTTGCCTGAAAGCCTTGAGTCTCTTGTGAATTGCTCTCATGTCCCAGAAGATTGAAGATTCCAGTTAGGTAAAGCGCAAGGTCTTCACCAATACCCTCAGCGCAGTTAAATTGTCCCAGAATGATGAATCACTCAAAAGAAAAAAAATCTATCTTTTCAGTAATTGGGATCTACATTAAAATGAAGACTACATTTGTTTCATTAACACTGTGGAAACCATAACTTTATAACCAAATCTAACCCGTGCCCTCAAGTAAAACATCATCACATTTAAAAAAGAAAGCACATGTTACATGCCGAATAACAAAACCTCCTATTGATGTAACTCATGATTCAATATGTTAAAGCAGTTATGTAAATACATGTACATATGTGTGTTTTGAGTTCCAGGTTTGACATCTCTTTTCTGATGCAATAAGTGCAAATGTTCTCATGGTCTGTATTTATGGTTTGTGTCCAGTAGGGAGAGTTGAGGCAAATGTGTGTGTGAAAACCAGTTGACTTATGAGATCAGATTATTAAACTGTTCTTTCTACTTAGCATGATTTTAAAATAGTTTGCTTATTGTCCTTGAAATTGGCACACTCGCTTCAGGACACCACAGATAGTTCCTGGAACGCTTTTTACAGCTACTAGAACCCAGGACTCATGCCTGTGCTGTGGGAGGCTGCCAGTGGTTGAGGGCACTGAAGAACCCAGCCATTCTGCTTCCTAATAGGAAGAGCCAGACCCAATGGGGAACCTAACTTCTTGACTTCCAGAGCTGGGACTGGTCAGGGAATGGTGGGAAGACTGGAGAGCAAAGGGCAAGGAGACCAAGAAGGTGTAGAAAGCATACAGCAGCCATCATGGAGGACTGGAGGGCCACGTTGCATTCATTCATCCCTTATCTGGGTTGTGCCTCTCCCTGAGTGCCAGACTCAGGCCAGCTAGGACCAAATCACAACTTAAAGGAGAGCCCAGAGACTTGTTTGGCATAAGAACTAACAGGGAGGCCACCACTGCTGTGGGGTCTGTGTATGCTGGACTGGGAGAGGCTGGACTTTGTTTCCCTCCAGCACGTTCTTGGATTAGAATTCTTCTCATCCAGATTAAAACCTGATGGAACACATGATAACTCCTGGGTTCAAAGATCGGGAGGAAAAGGTAGGAGAGGTTTAAGAACAACAGAAGGGGTCCTTGAAGTCTAGAAGGGGTGACCCAGTCCCCAAGCCTGAGTCAAAAGCAACTGAAATGTCCCCCAAATGGAATAGTCCAGGACAGCAAATGGAACAGCAATCACCAACAGTGAGTGTTTCCTGTACATCCTCAGTGGTAAAGGAAAAGGGACCTGTGCTGAGAAGCCAGCCGACCTTGATGAGCTTGTCTAAGGTCATGTACTCCATCTCAGCCTGGGGTGCACAAATAGGCCAAGTGGCCTGACTAAGGTCACCTGTACTGCTGTCAGGGCTGGGCTTTCCCCACCCCAAAACAGGACACAGACTGGAATCAGGTGGAGAGTTACTCAGAGGGAATGTGGAATTCTGCACGGGGACTACCAGAGGGGAGGCTGTTAGCATGAACCAAAAAGTCAACTCAGTCTTGTTTGTGCAGAACCTGAGGTGCTCCCCTTTCTAGAGGTCCAGTGGGTGGGAGGCTGTGGGGCTAACCCCACGCTGTTGGTATGTGTCTCCATTTCTTAGTGCTACTCTGTGCAAAGGCTTCGTGATATTTCCATGGATGGATAGATGGATGAATGGATGGACTGGTAGAAAGATGAATGGATGGGTGGATGGGTGGGTGGATGGATAGATGGATGGATGGATGGATGGATGGATGGATGGATGGATGGATGGATGGATGGAAGGATGGGAACATGAGTAGATGTATAGGTGAGTGGATGGATTGAAAGATGAATGAATGAATAGAGGAATAGGTAGATTATTAGATGGGTAGGTATGTGGATGGATGGATGGATGGATGGATGGATGGATGGATGGATGGATGGATGGATGGATGGACAAATAAGTAGATAAGTGGGTGAATGGAAAGATACGTGGGTGGATAGAAGGGTGGATATGGATAGATGTTTCCTATTGCTTCTATTTTCTGGGGAGTATGACAAGAGCTTCATGCGATGTGTGTCAAGGCCACACAGTTGCAATAGGACCCGAGAGCGGCAGGAGGCTCCAGGCATCTAGCCTACTCAGCACTGATCCACAGGGGGAGGTGGTGCCACTGGTCCATACTTTGTGGACCCTACTCAAACCCAGCCACAGACCACTCTCAACCTGTCCCCCTTCCTGACCTCATGAAGCTATGCTCCCTTATTTCCCTCCTGCTGACCCCACGGAGTCATGCTCCTTCCCCCTCCTGGCCCCAGGGCTCCCCCACATAGATTCCTGAGAGCCAGGCATGACCATGAAGATGGTTCTGCACCTGAGGAGTCCCTAGAGCCCCTCCTGCAGGAACACAGACCCCAACCCAAGGGTGTGGGTGACATGTTTGTGGACCTCCCAACCATGGAGAGGGCCCACTCACATGGCATTGGATTCTCAAAACAACCTTTTGAAATAGATGGGAAATATGTGCATAATCCTGACTCTGGGGAAACTGAGGCACAGCCTTGCCAGCTCCTGCTCCCAGATGCTGTCTCCTCAGCCTACTCTGTGCTCCAGACACGGGGATCAAGGCCCCCACCAGGAAGCCACCCTTGGGTGGGGGCAGTGACAGGTAGCTCTGGTGGGCCTAAGAGACCACTTGAGGGGCATCGCTAGATTTTCCTGCCCACCACCCCTAAACTCAGCCTGGTCATGGTCCCTGAAGAGCTCTGGAGGGTGACCACACCAAACCAGATGACTCAGCTCAAGATAGCTGTGTCCTGGGTTAACCAGGACCTCAGGGTCCCACTCAAGGCTGAGTGAGGAGGCCTCCCAGCCAGGCTGAGCCCTCAGCCTCTCTGTTCAGGTATGGGCCCCAACTGTATGTGCCATCAGCAAGGTGATGGCACCCTTACCACACACCCAAGACTGCAGAGACGGTGGGTGTTTGGGATGCCCCAGTATTTCGCTGAATCCCACCAGACAACTTTTTGGAGAAGGTACATTATCATCCCTAGTTCACACATGGGGAAAATGAGGCACAGTGCAGTGAAGTCACTCATTCAAGGCAGAGTTAGGACTTGAGCCGGGAAGTCCGAAACACTTGGGGAACTTGGGGCGCCAGTCCTGGTACCATCGGATGCATGAGTCTGGAGCTCAGGAGAGAGGTCCTTGGGGTTGTGAGTCTATAAGAGCTGGCTGTGGAGACTTGGGAGAACCTCTACAGGGAGGGAGGGAGCAGTGGGTCAGGAAGGCAGCCTGGACAGAGTGTCTGACACTGTGAGGGGCCCAGTGAAGTGTGGGGGTGCAGTTGCACAGGGGGATCCCAAAGGCCACAGAGGTGTGCGAAATGGTGAGACAGGCCAAGCGAAGGTGATGATCTCTGAGGGACAGGACTGTGAGGATCTCTTTTCCCTCTGACATCACTGCACTCCCCAAGTGGACTGTAGAAGGCATGCCTTGATTGTGTAATGGGAAACTTTCTATTTAAAAACTAAAACAGGCAAAAATGATTAAGTAGGGCTCTCCAGTTGACTAGGGCTCTCTTGCCCTGGCATGAGGTTCCCCTGCATCTTTTCGCATATTCTGCCCCGCTCTGGCTTCCAGCCAGGCACAGTCATGCTTTTGGCAAAAGAGGTTTCACACAGTGAGGAAGCTCTGAGCTCGCTAAACACCCCTGCTGTTCTCTGCTAAGCTCCATGACTCAAATTTTATTGCTCCATTCAGGGGAATTCTAGTGAAAAGAATGAAATCTGAAAGAGGTCCGATAACCCTGTCCATCTCTACGGTGTTGCTGTTGTGTATTCTGGGATACCTGCCCCCCTCTGCTTGTACATGAAGTGACACTCTTGTTACTCAGCAGGCAAGCTGGCAAGCTGTTTTGAGAAGAAGGTAGTGAGCTATCAAAAACATCTGTGCACAAGACATGCCTTTTGAAATCTAAAGGAGTGTTTCCACTGTTTGTGTTTCTTAAAGGAACAGATTTGCTTGCCTACTTAGAATAAGGCCTAAAGATGCAAATTTACTAACCTGGGTCACCTGAATATTTTTTGCTATTGGCCAAAAGCCCATTCAGTACAAGCAGTGCTGCCACATCTGTATACTTCATGGCTGTCCTATTTGCACCATCTGCAGGTGCTGTGTTTGCACAGCTCCAAAAGCTACCCTGTCCCCAACACCTCATAGATGGTCCTTTTCATTAGTTTCTGGCATATCCTACACATGTTTCTTTTGGAAAATAAGTGAATACATATCTGTGTGTACTCATATTTTATCTTCTTACATGAAAAGCATCATATGCATACACTCTTTTGCACAGTGCCGTTTTTCACTAAAGAACATATCCTGGGAATTATGCCATCTCTGTTTACAGCAACGAGCCTGTTTCTTTATAGCTCCATGGTGGGGATGAGCCAGAGTTGGTTCAATCAGGCTTCTGTGGTTGATCATCAAGCTGTCTCCAGTATCATTGCATAATACTTCACTGAATAACTCTGTGCATCTATTATTGCACATTTGTGAAGATGTAGCCTCAGATATTAATTTTTAACCATGTTGTGTGTGTGTGTGTGTGTGTGTGTGTGTGTTGAACAAAAAGAAAATTTGACATGTGGTCTTCTTAGTCTGCTCCTACAAATAACAGCAAAACAAAACAAAATAAAACACTTGATAATCTACTCTAGGTGTGAAAGGTGTGGCTCCCAAGGATTGCAAAGAATCAGAGAAACAAAGATATAAACGGTTTTGTCTGAGAAATAAATACAATCTTGAGACGAGAGAAGCGGAGGGCAGGAACAGAGGTAGGGACTGGAAGAGGAGCTGAGAGCCCGTGGTAGGACTTCTGCAAACACAGCCACAGTGGCAGGTCTGTTCTGACAGCCACTCCCACTGTCCTGAGCCCTACACATAAATGCCTTGTGTTTTAAGAAATCAAGGACAAGAGCCTGGCTCCAAAAAACAGATATGGTAACAGTGACAGAGAATAAGACACAAAAAGGAAATGTTTACAGAAATGGAAAAATCAAGAATCAGTAGGCAGAGGACAGGGCACCTGGAATTTGCTGGAACTTCCAAGAGGTTCTTTGATGGCTCCAAAGATTGAGATAGGTTTCTGAGCAAAAAGTTATATAAATCTCAAAGAATGGATGATTCCAGCAGACCTCTGTGTTTCAATAGAAAAATCACCTTTTAGGATATATTTGTTTATATCCTAAAAGTCATCTCACCCAACAATATAATACCACTTTCATGTTGCAAAGCATGCTCGGGCAATTTGTGCAGAGGGCTTGCCAAGATGGGGGAAGAGGCTTGACATGGACATTGAATGTGGCCATTCCCACAGGAAGGACTCACAGACAGAGATTTCAGCAGGGTTCTTGGCAGAAGACAGAGGGACAGACTTTTCAGTTTCCATGAATTGCAAAGAGACCTTTGGCATAGGTGGGCAGTGGGGGTGGCAGCTCTTCAGCAGCCAGTCTGGGTAGGACCTATGAGTCGCCACTGCTATGGTCTAGCCTGTGGCCCCCAGGGGAACCCAGGCTTGCAAAGAACCCAAAGAGCACTTGTCCATGCTTGTCCAACATATGTTCTGTTGACTTCACCATGCTTTGCCCTCCTGGGACAGCATGGCAGCCACCCCACAAACAACAGAAAAGATACAAGGGGAGACCCCCTAAAAACTGGAATTTATTTATTAAAAATTGTGTATTTATTCTCACATGTTTAAATCTCAGTCACCTTCAAATACTCTCTGTTTGATTCAATACATCTATCAAGATGCTTTTTCCACTGTTCAAAACAGTTTTTGAACTTGTCAGTTTTGATGCCTTGTAGCATCTCTGCCGTTATTTCATATCTTCCATATTGGCAAAACATTTCCCTCTGAGGACTTTTTCATTCGGGGAAACAACAAGGTGCTCAGGGTGAGAGCAGGTGAATAAGGGGGGTGGGGCACAGTGGTCATGCCTTTTTTGGTCAAAAACTGCTGAACACTCAGCGTAGTGTGGGCAGGTGTGCTCATAAATCGCCCATCATGAAATGGGCAAGCATGTTGAAACAATCTCCAAAAAAAATTCACTGAAGCCAAACACAGTCTCTCACAACAACGCTAGCTGGTACACTGATGCTGATGGATTCCTAGAACACTTACTTCCCAAGAGAAGCCTACACTACAAGGGGCCCGCCCTCCAAAAGATAATTCCGGTTTTTTGGGATCCTCCTCATATGCATTCAACAGATAGGTTCATAACTCCTTTGCAAAAAAGAGAATCCCTAATATATCAGATGCAAATGGAATTTGGATTGAAAGAGGACATCACAGTCCAAAAGGGACCAGATTTGACTGGGCCTTGCAGGTGTCAGGAGTACGGTGCAAATTGGGCACCTGACAGGGTGGTCAGTGGAGATATTAGTAGGAGCAGATACACACACACACACACACACACACACACCACCACACTTACATACCACACATACCACACCATGCACACGCATATCATACATCACACTACACACACTGCATTCACACAATCATACATCATTCCACACATACACATACACAACACAAAATTCACACACCGTATTCATATCACACCACACATACCATACATCCATCATACACATGCACACCATATATCCCATCAAATACACATATACCACTCTTCTACACAATACTCATACCACACACATACTCACACATTGTGACTCACACCACACATTCACATACCGTACATTACACCACACATATCATACATCACACCACATATAGCCCCCACACACACACACCATACGCATATCACTCCATATATATATACACACACACACACACAGATTTGAGAATGCAACCAACATCTGATTCTGGAGAGAATTCTAGGCATTTGTTCACAGGGCTAAAGCGCTGTGGTATTCATATGATCAGATCTAGAAAATAACTTCTTGTACAACCAGGCTGAAACCTGCAGTCTGGTACATTTTGTGGCTCAAAACTGTCATATGTATGCAATATTTGTTTAGTAAAATACATACACACACACACACACTGAAATACATAAATAACTGATTATTTCAGAAAGGTGTTTGCTACTTTCTTATCTCTGTATGAGACTGATTTTATTTGTTAATGCTTGGTTTATGAGTTTAGTGATGAGTAACAAACAGAAGTGGAAAAGGGCTGCTTATAATTACTAAGAAAATTACTAAACTAGTATTTTCTCAAGGCACATGGTGAAAACAAACCAAACTCCCAGGGGCAGAGTAGAGTAAAAAGTGCCCTTAGGTGCTGTGAGAAAAACAAATCATCACATATCAGTTAGATGTCGTTGCATAACAAACTTCTACAAAACTTAATGGTTTAAAACAATAATCATTTGTTAGTTTAGGAATCTCTGGTCAGCAATTCTGGCTGGGTTAGATGGGATTCTTTGGTTAGTTTTAGCCAGGCTCACTTCCATACCCACAGTCAGCTGGCACTCAGCCATGGGACTGGCGAGTTGAGGTAGACTGAAAATAATGGTCCCACAAGATATCAGATCCCAATCCTTGAAATCTGCAAATGTTACATTATATGGGAGACTGGCCTTTGCAAATAAAATTTAAGGATCTTGAGATAGGGAGATTATCCTAGACTATCTAAATGGGCTCTAAATGCAATCTCAAGTGTCCTTAGAAGAGAAAGGCAGCGGGAGACTTTAGGCAGACCAGGGACAAAACGGTGTGAAGACAGAGCACAGAGACTTGAACATGCAACATTACCAGCTTTAATGATGGAGGAAGGAGCCAGGTGCAGTGGCTCATACCTGTAATCCCAGCACTTTGGGAGGCTGAGGTGGGAGGACTGCTTGAGCCTATAAGTTTGACACCTGCTTGGGCAACATAGCAAGACCTCGTTGCCACACAAAAAATAAATTAATAAATTAAATAAAAATAAAAATTAGCTGGGTGTAGTGATGTGAGGCTGTAGTCCCAGCTACTCAGGAGGCTAAGACAGAAGGATCACCTGAGCCCAGGAGGATGAAGCTGCCATCAGCTGTGATCATGCCACTGCACTCCAGCCTAGGTGACAGAGTAAGACCCAAACTCAAAAGAAAAAAAAAAAGAAGATGGAGGAAGGACCCATGAACCAAGGAATGCAATCCTAGAATCTGGAAAGTACAGGAAAACAGATTCTCCCCTAAAGTCTTCAGAGGCATGACAGCTTGGACGAGACGTTGTTTTCAGCCCAGTGTAACTGATTTCAGACTTCTAACCTCTAAAACTATAAAAGAATATACGCCTGTAGTTTTAAGCACAGAGTTTGTAGTATCTTGTTACAGCAGCCACAGGAAACTAACACATGGGTCAAGGATGAGGATGACCTCACTCCTATGAGCCACACTTGGTGATGGCTCTCAGCTGGGCTACGTAACTCCAGCAAATGGGCTTGGGCATATTCACCTGGTGGTGAACAGAAGTCCCAAAGAGCAGCAGGAGAGAAGTAGGCAAGACCCAATGAACAAGCACTTTTTGAGTTTTTGCTTAGGTCACATTTTCTGATGTCCCACTGGCCAAGGAAATCACATAGTTGAGCCCAGAGTCATTGGGTAGAGGGAAACAACTCCACCTCTTGATGGAACTAGAGACAAAGTCACATTGCAGAGGGGTGCAGGTACAGGAAAGGATGGAACTGGTAACCATTGTAAAATTCACCACACATGAGTTCCTTCCTTTCCCCAAAGCAAGTAGATTGGGCTTTCAAAACCATCGTGTCCACTTCAAAATATCTCCAGTGCCCTCAGGAACTCTTTCTGCTCTTTAGAATGATTTTCCACTTTCAAAGCTTTCCTTTATAACTGAACTTCCTTCCAGGAAAACTCATATATACTTATCTTAGGTGGAAGGATTTACTGTGGGAGATGTGGCAAAGTCACCCCAGACACCCAGAGTTTAACTCTACACATCTCCTTACTCCACATCTTGTCCTTCTGCAAGTCCTGCCAAATCTACTTTAGATTCCTCCTAAAGCCATAGTTGGCACATGATCCTTGCCACTCTTATCTCTGCCTCCTCACTGCTATCCTTGTTCCTTATGATCATTTGCCACCCAGTAGCCAGAGGGATGTTTTCAAAACATGGACTGGATCCTGCTGGCTCCCCTGCTCTCCATGACAATCAGGACTAAGTACAAACTCACAGCTCAGTCTGTAGTGTCTTGTATGGCTCTGGCCCTGCCCACCTCTCCCACATAATCCCTATTCCACGTGTAGGTCTCATTGCTGTCCCCTCTGCTCCACAATCATTTCCACCTCAGGATCTTTGCATGTGCCATGGCTCCAATGTCACCACTCCTGGATCTTCCCAGTGTTCTCCAGATGGTCATTCAGAGGTCTGACCAGATGCTCAGACATCACCTCCAGGGAAGTCCCACCTGACCGCCCAGGAGCTGTACCCCATCCACACCTCTCCCCAACTCTACCCATTACCACTATCTGAATTCATTCATGCTTCAACATTCTTACTGATCTCTCCCTTGCCAGGCCAGACTCCAGGAGGAAGAACACCCAGGGCACAGCAGAGGCTCAATATGTGCTGAATGGATAAATGGCAGCGGTCAAGGGATCTACCCAAGTTCAAGTCCTTGGTGACTAGAAGTGTTAGGGCTGCAAGGTGCCCAGATTGTCACTGAAAGTTTTGGAGTGCTTTTTCTCCCCCTTAGTTGAAAGAGGAAAAAAAATCTTTATTCTTCTTAGACCTTCTCTGCGCTACCAAGTCCAGTGAGAAAGAAAACAAAAGCATGTGTGAATCAGTATCAGCTTTGTTCTTGGGCTGTGACCCAGCCCCCATGTCGTGAGTAGCACAAAATTTGAGATAATTAGGTCCACACATGCTTGTGTCTTTCCACAAGGTCAGACTTTTACTGATGCTATTTAATTATAAAAGCCATGAGTTACATGGAGTTCCCAAGGAGGCAATTCTCTTAGTACTACGACCCGTTCACTGCATAGACAGAGCCATGGGCACATTTGGCTCAAGCCACTCCACACTTCAGTCAATGTTGCAAATTATACTAATAGTATACTTAATCAATATATACATGTTATAGATTAAACATTCACTGAACATTAAGAGAAAAGGGATAGAAAAACGGGTTAAGGAACAGTCTGGGGGAAAGTGAGGTGAGCAGAGGTTTTTACAAGCTGGCACACTAGGGACTTGCAGGAAAGTCTTTGATGTGGTCCGAGCCTCGGTGGCAGATGCTGGGTGCCTATCACACGACAGAAAGACAGGCGTCTGTTAAGACCACTGTTTCAAGCTGGTGATGTCTTTTCATTTTATGGCCACAGAGTCCTCTGGTGAAGACTGATAGTGAAGGGTGTGCTTGGTTATGTCCTTATCTGGTTGGGTGCCATCCTTATTGATTAGGAGAACATCTCTGTTGGTTCCTGGTCCCTGTTGACATGAGGCCTTTTGAATCATGTGATGGGGCTTTATACTCCCAAGGAGCCACTCGTGTGGAAGGTGCCCTACACACCCGTCTTCCTAGGCCTCCCCGTGCTCTACAGGGTGTGGTGGGCAGGAGGCACTGAGCTGGACCTCAGAGTGTGTTCCCTGAACACAGTCCCATGCTCTTCTTCCCTGTTTTGGGGTCTACAGATTTCTCTGGATGGTTGTCAGCGTCGTTGGGACTGCACTATGGCGGACACACCTCCCTGCCCTGCCAACTGCGGTCAGGGCTCCTGGAGGTCGGAGGCAGAGCTCCCGAAAGCAGAAGCACCCACCTGTGGGACCTCGGGGAGCTCTGACTTTTTTCTAGTTTCCATTCCTTCTGCAGGCCTGCGGGAGAGTCAGGGATGGAAGCATGTGCAGCCATTGGACAGGACCTGGACTCAGGATGGCTCCTAAGGGAATTAGGATCGGGCGGGGGAAGCAGAGGCCGCCTTTTGGATGCAGCCTGATGGGGCTGCCCTACAGAGCCCTCCCCTCCCTCCTCTGTGACCCTCCAGGTCTGGACCCCACAGAGACCTCTCCTCAGTCCCCTGTGACCCTCCAGGCCTGGATCCTCAGAGGCCTCCCTTCCATCCCCTGTAACCCTCCAGGCTTGGACCCCACAGAGGACTCTCCTCAGTCCCCTGTGGCCCTTCAGGCCTAGACTCACAGAGACCTCCCCTCCTCCCCTGTGACCCTCCAACACTGCATGATGAGTGGAGAAGCCAGTTTATCTTTGCTCTCCGTTAATTAGTGACTTGGGCTGAATAAGCAATTAACAGCTGGATTTCAAACGACTAGGATCTGTTTCTGCTGGCTAAGAAGACGCAACCAATAAAGAATCTTGTTCAATAAATACTTGTTATTTTCTCTGGAGTCAGTTTTCATCTGATGCTGCTTGGGCTTTACAGGGCTGTGACCTACTTCCTGAGGTCCTGACACCATGTTATAGATGAAACAGATTATAAGGATGCCCCCAGGAGCAGGTGTGTCACCCAAATACACCCACCTGGCCAAGAACTCAATTGACTTCCCTTCTTCAGTGTTGTGCATTAGGTTGTATTTGAGAAAGATGCAAAATGTTATAAAATGTTTTCTGCTGAAACAGAAAAGATGTTTTTTAAAATATGCTTTTAGAGAGATAACACTGTTTAAAAACAATTTAATATAAAGCTTTTGTAATCATCTACCACATTCTTAATATATCACTGTAAAAAATAATTCTGAAAAAATATCCAGAAAATTGATGCCGTATTCACTCATTCACTACTGAACATTGGAGTGGTTCTTCATCACGCTGTGTCAGATGAAAACTCTATTCAAATCTATGAAATGTCTGTGTGCAATCTAGACTTCTTTTTGGAAAAAAGTTATTCATTTAACAAATATGTATGTTATAGTCACCGTCAGCTACAGGGATGTATCAGTGAACAAACAGATATCATGTCCTCATGAAATTTATCTTAGTGGAGAAATGAGAATGTGAAGGGAATAGTTGGGCTTATTAAAGTAACAAAATAGTCAGTACATAACTTTAATTATTGTATACAAAGAAAGTATAAGATGTAATTTAATGATTTTTGAGAGAATTTTAACAAATACAGCTGTGCCAATACAAATTCAAATTGTTACATATGATTTTCGAAGGAAAACCAGTATAATATTTTAATAGATTTATCAATATCTATTTATGGCTGGGTGTGGTGCCTCACACCTGTAATCCCAGCACTTTGGGAGGTAGAGGTGAGAGGATTGCTGAACCAGGGGATTCCAGACCAGCTTGGGCAACTTGGCGAGACCTCATCTCTATGATAAATTTTTAAAAATTGCTGGGTGTGGTGGAGTGTGCCTGTAGTTCCAGCTACTTGGAAGGCTGAGGTGGAAGGATCGCCTGAGCCCAGCAGGTCGAGGTTGTGGTGGCCGTGAGCATGCCACTGCACTCCAGTTTGGGCTACAGAGTGAGACTCTGACTCAAAAAAAAATCTATATGTGTTGTATACATACACAAATTCTATTATTTAATAGATTTACTTGTTTGATATTTTTATTGATGAAAGTTTCCAAACATCACAGAAATAGAAAGTGCAGTGAACCCTACACATCACTGAGCTGCAACAGTCATCAGCATTCTGCGGTACTTATTTCAGTGATGCTCACTTTTCTTTCTTGCTGGATTTCAAAGTAGATTCCAAACATTATGCCATTTCACCAGTAAAAATATAAAAAAAAATTTTCTTAACCACAATGCTATTTTTACACCTATGAAAATAACTATAATTTTTTTGTCAGCTTGGTGCCTTGTTCATATTTAAAGTTTCAATATTGTCTTAAAAAGAAAGTGTTAATTCATAGCTGCTCTTCTTTCTGTCAGGATTCAAACAAGGTTCACATTGTGTTTTGTTTCAGTGTCTCTTAAGCCTCCTCTTACTGTCACAGACTCCTCCCCCAGCCTGCTCGCACCATGTACATGTGGATTTGTCCTGTTATTGACTCATTACACAAGATTCCTACATTCAGATCTGGCCACCTTTAATTGCTATTTAACTAGCCCTGTGTGTATCCTGCAGAGTAGAAGTTATCTCTAAATGCTTCATCAGATGCAAGATCCATTTTTTTCCAAGTTTTTTTTTTTTTTTTTTGAATCAAAGTCTGTGTCACCCAGGCTGGAGTGCAGTGGCTTGATCACAGCTCACCACAGCATTAATTAACCTCCTGGGCTCACGCAATCCCTCCGCCTCAGACTCCTGAGTAGCTAGGACTACAGGCATATGCCATCATGCCCAGCTAATTTTTTGATATTTTTGTAGAGACAAGGTCTTACTATGTTGCTTAGTCTAATCTCAGACTCCTGGGTTCAAACAATCCTCCCACCTCAGCCTTTTGAAGTGTTGGGATTATACAGGCATGAGTCACCATGACTGGCTTTTTTCAAGAATATTTAAATCACTAAATATTATTTTTCCCAATTAAATGGTATTTGTGATGGTTAATTTTATGTGTCAAAATGACTACACAACACACAGATGCTTAGTCAAACATTGCAGATGGTTTTGTAAAGATATATTTAATAATTAATGCTTAAATCATTAGACTTTGGGTAAAGCAGATTACCCTCTATAATGTAGGTGGGCCTCATTCAGTCAGCTGATGGCCTTAACAGATAAAAGACTGACCTCCCAAAGCAATGGGGAATTCTGCCAGCAGGCTGCCTTTGGACTCGAACTACAGCATCAGCTCTTTCCTGGACTCCAGCCTGCTAGCCTATCTTGTTGATTTTAGACTTTCTGGGCTCCACAACTGCATAAGACAATTCCTAAAATAAATATTTCTCTATAGGTATAGAAATACAGATATAGAATCCCACACATACACACTCTGGAGAACTCTGACAAATACAGTTCTTTTAAAGGAATTTTAGTGAGAAATAGTTAAATATATGGCTCCAAAATATGAAATGGGCAACACAGAACATCAAATCACTAAAATGTTTAAAATGTTGAAGTTATGTTTGCCCCCACTTTACATCTTCTGTATTCAAACTTAACTTGATGAATTTTGAGGCTGAACTTTTGTTCTTGTGAAGAAAAGAGTAAAACTTGTTGAGGATTATGGGCACGTTTTCTTATTTGTTTATTTTAGTAGAAATCATTTTATATTAATTTTGTCCTAGTGCACTAAAACAAATTTATTCATTCCTGTCAGGGTTTCACTCATCCTCCACTCTTAAGTATTTTTTAATGTGTAACCCATTTTCTCATCTGTAAAATTGTTTATAATACCTCACACAGAACCTGGCCCAAAGTAGCAATAACTGGTGGTGGCCATCAATATCACTATCCTCAGCATCATTCTCACAATCCTCACCATCCATCCTCACCACCCTCAGATCATAATCACCACCACCACTGCCCCCATCATCATCACCCTTGTCCCCATCACCAAGATCACCCTTATAACCATCAGCACCATTATTACTACCACCACGAGCAGCAGCCGCATCACATCATCATCAACGTCACCCTCAGCTTACCACCATCATTATCACTATCATCATCATTATCGTCACCAACCTTGTCATCATCCTCCTCTCACCATCACCTTTATCACCATCATCCCCATTATCACCATCATGACTATCCTCATCACTGCAGTCAGCACTATTCAATCTACTTTGCTGTGAATCTGTGCAGGGCTCTTCATGTGGCAGGGAATGCACTCACTTTCAGAGTGTGTTAATACAATTTAATTTTAATTTTTAAACGACTGGACTCATTGCACAGGCCATACTTCAGCACTTCCAGCTGATGTGGCCAGTCTTCCCTGAAAGACGATCCCTCACTCCCCTGGGCCAGCATTACTCACGGCCCCTTGGGCCATGTGCAGTGGAGCAGAACAGCTTGAATGAGGTCTATGCATTAGAGGAAGGCAAGCACTGCAGAGGCAAAGGAAATGCAGATCCTGCCCATCCTACCCCTTTCCTAGCCCACGGGCACCTACTCTTTACATCACTGAAATCACCATCCATCACTCCAGTGCCTGTCACAACATGTAGTCAATCTAGAGCCTGCCTGGCAGCTGGGTGACCTTGGGGAAGCCTCTTAACCTCTTCAAGCTCCATTTATTAATCTGTAAATGAGGAATAATGTGACTTCAAGGGCTCTGTAGGCATCTGCATTCATATGTGAGAATGGGCCTGCCCCTAGCAAAGGGATTCTGGGGGCTCAATGGAGATTTGGCAAATGGATGGACAGATTGATGGATGGGAGCCTTGAGTGTGTCTCTTGTCATGAAGATTCTTAAGCATTTCCATATACTGTACCCTTACCGCACTCCTGTGGTGCAGGCAGGGGAGGGACAGTCCCCTTGCAAATAAGGAAGCTTTCCTAAGATCCTGGTGAAGTGGATCGGGGTAGCAGTCTTCACAGCAAAGTGCAGCACATTCTGGTTAATACCCACAACACCACAAAGCCACAGACATGGGTCCAGCATTATGCCAGGTCAGTGTTTCTTGCATGAATAATGTATGGTCAATTTCTAAAGAAAAAAATGTTCATAACTCACTAATGCCAAACTAGAATGTTTTTATCATATAACAAATATACGTGAATATTAACTCCATGTAAACAGATTTACAAATTAAAAACAATGAACCACCCCCTCCATGCCTATGACATCCAGTGAGCCTCTCAGGAGGGCCTTGAGGTGCTACGCAGCCCTCCCACCTATTTCCTCAGGTCCAGTCTGTGGGACACCCTCTGGGTCCCCTCTTTACGCTTGCACCTCAGTCCTAGGGGTTAGGGCTACCACGGGCCTCCTTTTTTTCCACACAGATCCTTGGCAGCAAGTGCGGTCTTTCCTCATG
This sequence comes from Tarsius wallacei, assembly GCA_963574415.1. Classification (NCBI taxonomy): domain Eukaryota; kingdom Metazoa; phylum Chordata; class Mammalia; order Primates; family Tarsiidae; genus Tarsius; species Tarsius wallacei. Next base: position 26,057 of record CAUYQG010183749.1, read on the forward strand.
GCAAGGGGCCTGGGAGCAGACCCTCCCCAGAGCACTGGCCGCTCTGCCCACTGATGGATACCACAAAAAACCGGAACCCTATCTATAGAGGCAAAGTGCCAGAGTGAGCAGAGGGTTGCCCATTCAAAACGGCCCAACTGATGAAGTCGTGACCTGTCCTGGGGTGACCAAGCAGGACCATCTGCCTTCGGACAAACCCTCTGCCCCTCTCCATCCTGGTGGCTGTGCTGTCAGTCTTCCTGGATCTCAGCTTGGGGGGTGGTTTTGTTCAGTGAGAGCCAGAAGCCGGAAATGACTGGCCTCATCTTGTCCTTTGGGAGGTCCTGCTGCTCCTGCAGGTTCCTGTCATAAGCTCTCCTCAGGATGCTGTTGGCAAGGGACATGGTGTCTTCTAGGGCCCTGACTCACTCACTGGAGGCTCAGAGCCTGACCTCTCCTCCTCTCCATTGGGAGGAATGTGAACCCCTGAGGTGGGAGGGCACAGCCCTGGCCCCAACCACAGGACCATGAGTTTCCAGAAGCAGGGCTCTAACCGGCCAGTGGGCCACTAGAGAGGAACGCAGACTTGTTCTGGAGGTATGCAGGCCCAAGTCCCTCAGCATGGCTCCCTATCATAGCTCTGCCCAGGCACAGCCTTGAGGGGTAACCCTGCTCAGGAAGGGACAACAGATTTGAGGCTACATGTTCCATTTCCTCTGAAAAAGACAAGGCCATGAGGAAGGACTCAGTGCATTACACAACTTGTGGGAGGAAAAGAGGGCCGCACATGGGAGGTCAATCGCCTTCTTAAAGGCAATGGGATCCTTTTGGTTTAGCTGCAGTGTGTGGCAATACCCCAGACCCCTGAGAGACATCCAGAAGGGCTCTGTCCTGGGCACATCTGAGCCCGTGGTGGGTGAGTTCAGGGTAAGAGTGAGAGGTAGACCCACAGTCAGGATGTGACCTGGCCAGCCTCCAATTCCATCTCCAGGCTGGGCCTGGAGGTCATGAAGATGACCTCCAAGAGCTTCCTGGTTATAGGAAAATTGCTCCAAACAATTTCATGAGGCCAAGAACTCCTGTTGCCTTAAAAAGGGTTGCAAGAGTCTGCCTGGTGGTATGGCCTGTCCCAGCTACAGGGAGACCAAGGAGGGAATATCACTTTAGGCCAGTAGTTCAAGGCTGCAGTGAATCATGATCACACCACTGCACTCCAGCTTGGGTGAGAAAGTGAGACCCTGTCTCTACAAAAAAAGGAGGAGGGTTGTAGGGTGGGGGTGACCAACTTCGTACCTAAGTGAGGCTGTGTGCTGGACTCGGGCATCCTCTGGTGATGGGTAAAGCCTCAAGGTCGACTGAGCTGTCTGGCCATGGCTCAGTCTCCCTTGGCTCCGTTTGTCCCACTCACACTGACACCTGTGTTGTGCCCATGTCCTCAGTCGCAGGTGTGGAACTCAGGTATGGGGCACTCAGCCCCACAGGACTAAACACCCGGCCTCAAGTCATCCTCAACTCTCACTCCCGGGACTCCACATAGGTGAGCAAGATGTGATGACAGTGTGTACTGAAGGGTGAAGGGACCCACCACAATGAAGCAGCACCTGAGAGGCTGGAGACCCCTGGCCTACCGATGCCCCCACCAGAGTCTGCCTGAGGTGGGCTGGGCCAAGCCAAACAGGAGGACCTGCTGCTGAAAGCCCTTCAGGGTGATCCTCTCAGCGGCCCTGCAGAGAGACCACGAAGGCTGGAGGGCAGTGACTGCAGGTTCCCCGCTGTCTGGGGTTTGATCCGAATCCATTTGGCTGCACACACATTAGCACACTCCCTGCTGTGTGAAAAGGCCACTGATGCAGTTGACAGCTGAATTCCAGAGAAAGAAGCCTCTAGTGCACCGCCTGGACCCCTCGGGTCACAGTCAGGCATGCATCTGCATGTGCGTGTGGATAAGTATATTTTGTAAAGATCCAGTCAAGTGTGTCTTGGATGAGTCCTTCCTGTCACAATATTGAGATTGCTTTGTGGGCCCTGGGGTCAGGCGCACCAGCTGTCAGTTCATGGATGTGAAGAACTCAGTGGCACAGAAACTGTGTGAAGGGGCAGGGACCAGAATGTTGCCTTAATTCAGCACTGACCAGGCGGGGAGAGCAGCCCCAGTGTCCCCACATAGGCTCCCTAAGGACAAGAGCTTGTTTCTCCCATGTCCCCTGGGTCTTGGTCTGAGACACACTGCATGTTTGATTTTTTTTTTTTTTGAGTTGGAGTCTCACTCTGTCACCCAGACTGGAGTGCGGTGGCTGCTCCCGGCCACTGCAGCCTCGACCCGCTGGGCTCCGGCGATCCTTCCGCCTCAGCCTTTCAAGTAGCTGGAACTACAGGCGCGCGCTACCGTGCCCGGCCAATTTTTGATTTATTGTAGAGATGAGGTCTCACCAAGTTGCCCAGGCGGGTCTCGAACCTGTGGGCTCGGCAATCCACTCATCTCGGCCTCCCAAAGCGCTGGGATTACAGGCTGAGTCACCGAGCCCGGCTGCATGTTTGATTTTTAAAGACATCTGCAAAAAAAGAATATAAAAAATGCTTCATAGACATCATACTTTGTGAACTGATGCTGGAAGCTTTGCTCCCCAGGGGCACCCCAGGATACCCAGGAGTGGTGCATCTTGTACCCCAGGTCAGACCCACCACTCACATGCATGTGCACACACGCACACACACACTCAGAGTCACATTAGCATGCTCGTGTTCTCAACACACAAACACACACCCTCTCCACCCCAGACAGCCTACCAGAACCTAACCAGGGGAGTCCATTCCCTCTCTCTTCCCAGTCAAAATCTGTCAAGAGCACCTGTATGCCTGCAGTTCCTGAAATAGCATCCTCAAAGAAGGAGATGGGAGGCAGGAGGCCAAGAACAGGAATGCACAGTTCTCTGGTTCCCTGGCCCACAGGCACAGTTCTCACAGCTTGCAGGGCCAGATGCCAACATAGTTAGAATCCAGAGGCGCATACGGGCTCCTAGTGTTTACAAAGCCCAGCAGTCAGTAAAATGTTGTGTCCATCCTTTCAACCCCATGCACCTGTTCTACAAATTACATGAGGGTGGCACATCCCCTGTTCAGGGGTTGCATGGGTCCAAGCAGCAGGGACAGAGCAAAGCCCAGCTGCACAGACAGGATTCAAAGCAGTTTGGCCGTGGGCTTGAGGGGTGGCTGAGATAAACATGGCCAGAGATAAATACATTACATTAATCTTAAAGAATCAGCTTGTGGTTTCATCTTTTTTCTTTAGTTTTTTGTTGTTTTCTATTTCTTTGTTTCTACTCTGCTCTTTATTTACTTTCTTCTACTTACGTTGGGTTTAATCTGTTCTTCTCTTTCAGTTTCTTCAGGTGGAAGCTGGGATCACTGATTTGAGGTCTTTCTTCTTTTCTAATACAGATATTTTTATTGTGACAAAATGTATATAACATATAATTAACCAATTCAACCATTTTAAGTATGTAGTTCAGTGGCATCAAGTATATTCATATTGTTGTACATCCATCAAAGCCATTATGGTGGTTAATTTTAAGTGTCACTTGACTGGCCAAGGGGTGCCCAGATTAAGCATTCCCTCTGGGAGTTTCCTGGTGAGATTAGCATCTGAGTCAGTGCACACAGGAAGCAGATGGCTCACTCCATGGGTGGACATCACCCAGTCTGTTAAGGGCATGAATAGGACAAAAGGCAGAGGAAAGAGGAATTGGCCCTTTTGCTTCCTGCCTGAGTTAGGATAGCTCAACGCAGCTTCCAAGCCCCTCAGACTGGGATTTGTGCCATCAGCTCCCCCAGTTCTCAAGTATTTGGACTCTGAATGACTGATCCCACTGGTTTCCTGGGTCTCCAGCTTGTAGGCTGCAGAGTTTTGGGTTTCTCAGCCTCCATAATTGCATAAACCAATTCCTCATTTTATTTATATAGAAATAAATAAATAAATAAATATAGTCAGTCCCCTACATAAAAACATTCAAGTTATGAACTTTAACAATGCACACCTGCATTTATGTATTATTTCTCTCCACCAGGTGTCAGTATAGCCTGTTAAATACATACAGTACTATATAGCAGATTGTGTTAGTTGGGTACCTAGGCTAACTTTGTTGGACTTAAATTGATCTTACAAATGTGCTCGTGGAACGGAACTCTTATGTATGTTGGGGACTTCCTAAATATATACATACACACATTTATAGAGAGAGATGCCAAAAAATGCATACACATTTTAAGAAAGGAAAAACTGTATTATTGTAATATTCAACGTATACTAATAACAAAAGATGGATACAAATCACATTTGACTTCTGCAATTACAAGAGGTGCTCAGACACTTCTAATTATGATGGACTAAAAGTAATACATAGATAACAATTTTAAGAGATGTTATCTATGTATTACTTTTAGTTCACCATAATCAGAAGTAATTTAAAAAATTAAATTTAAAAATGTGTATACATTTTTTTGGCACCCATAGTATATAACCTGTTGTCTCTGTTTCTCTGGAAAATCCTGACTAATACAAACATCCATCCCATAACTTTTCATCTTGCAAAATGGAAACTCTATACCCACTGAAAGCTAACTCCTTATTCCTCCCCATTCCAGCCCCTGGTATCTACCATTCTGCTTTCTGTCTCCATGGATTTGATGATTCTAGGGTCCTCTCATAAGTAGAATCATACAGTAACTGTCTTTCTGTAACTGGCTTATTTTACTTAGCAGAGTATTCTCAAGGTTCCTCCTTGATAGCTTGTGTCAGAATTTCATTCTTTATTAGGATAAATAATATTCTATTGTATGTATAAGGGGACTTCAAAAAGTTTATGGAAAATGGAATTAAAAGTTAAAAATATAAAACTAACTTTATTTCTCCACACAAGCTCCATCAAGGTCAAAGCACTCTTGTAAGTGATGACATCAGCCATTTAGTGCATTCCCAAAGAACTGCGGGTCCTGGGAATTTAACCATGTCAATGTAGTCTCTTTTACACTATTAAATGAAGAAAAATGGGTGCACTTTACAGATTTTTTAAGGTTGGGAAACGAAAGAATGTCAGAAGGAGCTAAGTCAGGACTGTAAGTAAATTCCCACTGACACTGTCACAAAATTGCCCTTGATTGATGAGCAGAGTCTTGTAGTAGATAGGGACTCTTGGTGAATCTTTCCTGGGAGTTTTTCTGCTAAGTCTCTGGCTAACTTTCTCAAAATACTCTCATAATAAGCAGGCGTTATCATTCTTTGGCCCTCTAGAAAGTCAACAAGCAAAATGCCTTGAGCATCCCAAAACTATTGCCACGAACTTTGCTTTTGACTGTCTGCTTTTGCTTTGACTAGACCAGGTCTACCTCTTGATAGCCAATGATTTGATTTGATTGTGTTTTGTCTTCAGGATGATACTGGTAAAGTCATGTTTCATCTCGTTACAATTCCTCAAAAAAATGCTTCAGGATCCTGATCTCACTTGTTTAAAATTTCCACAGAAAGCTCTGCTCTTGTCTTCAGCTAATCTGGGTGCATCCGCTGTGGCACCATTGAGTGAAAAGTTTCCTGAATTTTAACTTTTCAGTTGGAATTATGTGAGCTGAACAAAATAAGATGTTTTATAGTGTTGGCTATTGTTTCTGCTGTTAATCACACTAAGTACTGCTGTGTGTTGGGCCTGGCTCCTACTTGGTAGGGGAGTCACAGTGGCCACTACCAGAGAGAAGGGTGTATGACTTATCTCTCAGCAGCCCCAGGTCAAGACCACCACCCTCCGAACAGATCACCATTTGCAACAAGAACTTGTTACAAGATCAGCCAGGGGGACTTTTTCTTCACAAACAGACCAAAGTCAGAAGCAGTGAAACCTGCTCCTTTGGTACAGATACTCCCCTCCATTTTGAACATGACCTGTAAGTTGCGGTAAGGGGTCGTGATGACAGAGGGACTCTCCATCCTGTGCTCACTGGCTGTTCCACCTTCAGCCTTCACAACTCGGCTCTGCAACAGCCTTACTGCTCCTTCTCTGGGCTGAGCCAGCTGGAGAGGAACTACCCTCTCCGCCCCATGCTCCTTGGCAGTTACTTTATGACCTTCCTGCTCTTCTACACTTCCTCCCCAAGTTTCACATACCTCATCGCCCGTGGCAATTTCCCTCCCACTGCACAGAGGGACAGAGACCTCCAGTGAGGCCGCACATGCCTCGGACTAGCCCACACTTCCAGCATATTCCCTTCATTACAGAGGACGAAGCATTCCTCAATCCTATGGGAACCCACCACTCCAGGCTTCAGCCTCGATCTCACCCTCAGGAAGCTGCAACCTCTCGTTCTGGTAGATCTCTACATTCTACAAACACATTCTGGTCACACCTACCTAAGGTTACTTTGTTTTCCTCCCATGTAAGTTTCTCAAATACACACACACACACACAAACACACACACACACACACACACACACACACACACACCCTGTTGGCTTTGTTTCTCTAGAAAATCCTAATACAGATTTTGGTACCAAGAAGTGGGGTGCTACAGTATCAAACACCTAAGCAGAACATGCAAGTGGCTTTGGATGGGTCATGGTCAGGGCTGGAATAATTTTAGGAAGCATGCTAGAAATATGGACTTTAGGGCAATTCTGAAGAGAACACTAAGGGTGAGCCATCATCTGATGAAGGAATCATGGGTGCAACTCAAGGACCAATGAGCCATCTCAGTGGAAGCCAGGAGTAGACATGGGACTATACTAACACTGCCAGTTTGAACTAAAGGGGACAGAGAAAGTGAACCGGAAAGAAGGCTGGCTATCAGACTTCGTGGATCCTATAGGACTGAAGCACGAAATTTATCTGGCTATTAACATGTACCACCCTTCAAGGAAAAAAGGAGGATGACTCTAAAGGTGATTCAGAGGTCATTAGGGTTGCCACTTCCAGCCCAGGCCCAAAGAACAAGATTATTTCTTCCTTAGTTTCCTCCCTGGTTTCTGCAGGCCAGGATGACCATGTCCACCACCCCCAGTACCTCTGGAATAGGATTGCTTTTGCAGAGAACCATGTGAGCAGGACAGTCCCACTACGCCATAGTGGTGACAAACAAAGCATCAACCAAAGAACTATTCTTGAGCCCTAAGATCTAATGAAATTTGCCTTCCTACACTTGGACTTACCTAGAACCTGTAACCTCTTCCCTCTTTCTGCTTTCTCCCTTTTGGAATAGGAATATCAATCTTATGCAATCCCATCATTGTATTTTGGGGCACATAACTTGTCTGATTTCACAGGTTCACAGTTGGAGAGGAATTTTGCTTCAAGACAAATCATAGCTCAAGTCTCACCCATGGATGACTTGGATGATATATAGATGACACTTTGGACTATAGACTTTAAAGTTCATACTGCAATGAATAAGAACTGTGGGTGGTATTGAGGTGAAATGTATTTTCCATGTGAGGACATAAATTTTGGAGGGCCAGGAACAAAAAGCTATGGAATGAACTGTGTCCCCTAAAATTTATACATTGAAGACCTAACCCTCAATGTGGAGATATGGCCTTTACAGAGGTAATTAAGGTTAAATTAGGCCATATGGTGGAGACTTCATCCAGCAGAAATACTGTCCTTATAAGAAAAAACACCAGAGCACTCACCTTCTTTCTCTCTGCCAGGTGCCCATCTGCAAGCCAGGAAGAGCACTCTTAGCAGGGACTAAACTGGCCAGAACTGGGTCTTAGGCTTCACAACCTCCAGAACTGTAAGAAATACATTCCTGTTGCTTAAGTTGTCCAATCTGTGGCATTTTGTTATGGCAAGTGAGCAGAGTAAGACAGAGGCTCTAAAACCTCCTTTGCAGTAACTGATAGAGAAGCAGACAACATCAATAAAGATCCAACTATCTGAACAACACAATTAATAAATCTGATCTAAACTATGTATTTGAAGCCCTGCACTCAACAATACAATATACATTTCTTTCAGGTAAATATGAATATAGTTGACATGCACTGAGTCATAAAACAAAGCTCCAACAAATTCCAAAGGACTGGAATTCCTCAGCTTGTCCTCTGGTCACAGTGAAATTAAGCCAGAGATTAATAAGAAAAGGAAACTAGAATATCCCACCTTTCATACAATTAAGCCACACATTTACTTCTAAATAGCCCACAGTACAACTGAATACATTACCAAAGAAATTAGAAAATCCCTGAAACTCCATGATACTGAAAATACATGGCCAAGCATGGTGGGTCACACCTGTAATCTCAGTACTCTGGGAGGATGAGGCAGGAAAATCAATTGAAGCCAGGAGTTCAAGACCAGCCTAGGTTAAAAAAAAAAAAAAAAAAGTGAGACCCTGTCTCTTCAAACAATACAAAAATTAGTTGGGCATGGTAATGCAAGCCTTTAGTCTCAGCTACTCAGGAGGATGAGGCAGGAGGATTGCTTGAGTCCAGGAGTTTGAGGCTGTGGTGAGCCATGATTGTGCCACTGCACTCTAGCCATGTGTGACAGAGTAAGACCTTGTCTCAAAAAAAAAAAAATATATATATATATATATATCATAATTCATTGTTGCATCTACAGCAATTTTAGAGAAAAATTCAGAGTTTCTGATGCATGTTTTAGAAAGAAGGTTGAAATCCATGATCTTAGCTTCTACCTCTAGGAGAAAAATAAAGGTTTAACCTCTCCCTCACATCAGTGACAGAAATAAATTCCAGATGGAGTGTTTATTTAAGTACAAAAAAGAAAATAATAAGCTATGAAAGAAAATACAATTTCAGATCGGATAATATAACATTTAAGAAGTCCTGTTAATCAAAGTACTTTAAAAGGAGCAATAAAAACAAGCCACGGAATGGGAGGAGATACTCACAAAAGCACATCTGATAAAGGAGTCCTAGTCAGATTATATCAAGAACACCTACATCATCAACTAGAAACAGATCAAGAACCCTAATAGTAAAATGGGCCAAAGACTTGAACAAGCACCTCAAAATCAGCAAATGAGCAGCAAACACATGAAGCTCATTAGTCAAGAGGGAAAAACATACTAAACTCTCACACCTGCCAGAGCAGGTAAAATGAAAAACACACTACCAGGTGTAGATGAGGACACTGACTCTCATGCACAACTGACAGGAATATTAGATTTCTTGACTCTGAAAACCTGGTAATACAGTGTATACCCAACAAAAATATGTATATATGTGCACCAAAAGACAAACACAGAAATGTTCACATTCTCACTAATCCTATATATCAGCAACAATCCAAATGCCCACCATGTGATTTAGGGCACAAAACTCATCTATTTATAGAGCTAAAAACTACAATGAAAAAGTAAACTACACTGTCCACAACTAATGGGTGAGTCTCACAGATATAAGGTCAAACTAAAGAAGGCAGACACAAAATAATACACATGTATAATTCAATTCACATAATGTTTAAAACCAGGCAAAAGTAATCTATAATTACAAGTCAGGACCCTACCCTTGAGAGGGGGTTCCTAAATGGAAGGGGTATTTAGGAGCCTATCTTGTGCCTAGGTGCTGGTTACATATGTGTCCACTTTGTGAAATGTCATCTTCTATATACTCAAGACTAGTTAGGCTTCAGGATATACTTGATATTTCAATAACATTTTACTAAAAATCAAAGCACAGAAAACAAAAAAATGTAGACATTTATCTACTGACATGGAAGTTTCTTCACAATATTGAGAAAAGATGACAATGCAACGCATATAATATGATCCTGTGCTTATAAAAATAATGCATATTCATAGAAACAGGATAGCCAACATTCATTAACTAAAAAATATTTATTGAGTATGTACTATGTGCCAAAACATAACTTATTTGGAAGACATCTATACATCTGTACTATCCCATGCAGATCCCCTCACATGCACCACCACCTCCAGCTCCCACACTGAGCTAGGGCAGTTCAGTATCCCCCACACACCATCTGCACAGCTCTGTGCAATCCTACATCCTGCATGAGTGCATGGGCTGACGGCAGTAAGGACACCACTAACACATGAGGCGTGGGTGGGCACTGTCACAGGGGTACACAGGCTGACACATGTGTCCAAGGAGTGTAGACCTAGACCTAGTTTAGGAACATGGAGTCACAACCTAGCAACAGGTGGGCACTGTGGGCACCACAGGTGAACACCTGGAAACACAGCTTACTTCTAGAGGGCAAACACTGGGCAGTGGGGGTGGCCACGGCAGCTCCTACGGAGCCCAAGAATTTGTCTGTGAAGGACCCTGATGCCACCTGCCAGGTGGGGGAGGAGTCGATGTGGAAGGAATGTTCATCAAGTTCACAGGAGTGAGTGTTAGCAGCCAGGCACATCTTGCTATGCTTGTGTTCTTCCTTCAAGATGTGCACAACGCTTTCCAGATTATCAACTGTCATCTCCAGATTGGAAAGACTTTTTCTCCAACCTGAAAAAGACAAAGGAGAACAAGTCAATCAAATAATAAACCATGTCTGTCTGGTTAACATGTAGTATGCCCTAATAATTTAATATTGGACATGAGAATGGCATTCAGGTGCAGAATTTGTTTAGATAACAAACATTTAAACTTTTAACATAAGATTATCACAAATTTTAAAAAATAAAGGAGAACCATTTGATTACTTTTTCTCTCCCACATTAACCCTGAGTCCAAAGAAGAGCATTCCATATTCAGCAGCCTCTAAGACATGAAGCCTGGGTAAGCATGGCTTCAGCCCCATCTCACACCCCAGCTTGGCTGGGTACTCCCACCTGGTTTCACACATGGAAACTGAGGCTGCTGGTCAGACCACAGTTAGGGGACAAGCCCAAATTGACTGCTCCTGGAAGCCACAGAGGCCTGTGTAGAGGGTGCACCAGGGTGCAGCTCGGGCCTCTCTCCACCCCAGGGGCTGCTCTGGACATGGGCAACTCTCAGACTGCTGTGGATCTCCATTCTCACTGAACAGCTATGTCACCTGAGGAAATGACTTGCCTTCCAGAACCTTCCACTTCCTGGGCTGCAAAATGGGAAATGAAGCTATTAACAGTAACCATTTTTTTGTGTGAAGATTAGATAAGTGATACAAACAAGGCATGGGCCGTGGTGCCAGGACCCCAGTGTGCACAGGCACTTACCATAGCTCACCCACCCGGACCTATGTGCCTGAGGACCAGCATCCATAAGACACAAGTTTATAACTAAGTGTCTTACTCTTTGAGATGTTGGGTCCTGTCTGGAAGTGACTGCCCAGCTCAGAGTGACTGACATATGCCGTCTCCACACCGGGTTTCTCTGCAACACCACCGAACCCGTGACCACATCTCCTGTGCAGACAGGAACTGGGTCGTCCATCATAAACAATGTCTGCTTCCAGTGCGTGGTGCTGCAAGACAGGGGCATACATTACCCGGAAGCTGAACCTGGTCACTCTTGATATGACCCCTGGGGGCATTGACCTGGGCTCTGCACTATTCTGCCCCTAGCCACACAATACACAGCACCCATGGCCCTCAGATGGCATGCATTCCCTGAACCCAGGAACATAGAGCTTGACTTTTCAGGCTACTTTATGGGCCAGATACACCCCCAGCCCTGCCTTAACAGTCTTTATGGGACACTCTGGGATCAAAGCTGCAATGGTGAGGTGAATACCATCAACTCCGGATACCACACTTCTCCTAGAGATTGTTCAGACTCCAGGAGATGCAGATGGCTCACCCTGGATGGTCCAGAGGATGTGGAGCTGGGGGCACATGGTCACAGGCATGGCTCCATGTGGTGCCTGAGTCCCCAGTCCTTCCTTCCCCTGCTCCTGTCCAAGTTTCTGATACAGGTTGGGGATGGGGTCTAGCAACCGCAATTAAAATGTGATGTACACATACAGATTCAGGGCCAAAAGGAGTTGTTTCTGTGAGAGTTACAATTAATATGAGCAAAGCAACCCTAACTTATGGGGAGAATTTAACACTAGGACTCTGCATTGGTTGTACTGGAACCATCTCTAAGTTCTTTGGGCTTTCAGGCCCATAGCCCCAAGGTCCGAGCTGGTCAGCCTCAGTGAAGGCAGCTGCTCCTGGGCTGCCTTTCCTACATCTTTGTCCACATCTCTCAGTCACCTTCAAGGCCTTCATGTGTCCTTGGGCTCTGCCTCCTACCTGGGTAGGAGACTGATCTCTACAGACATCTCGGTAGGAAACTGATCTCTAACCTCCCCATCTTTGCCAGGTGGTGGTGCTGGAAGGACTGGTGGGAAACCTGGTTGGGCCGCCACAGGACATGCTGGGGACAGGGCCCAAAGTCCAGACCAGGGGCATCAAACCCTCCCTGGAGCTGTGGCCTCTTCACCTGTCCACCACTGGGAAGGGGAACTCATCCCACCCCAACCCCCAAGAGAAGGGCCCGTACCCAGAGGCGGTGGCACCACCACCACCTGTGGAGCTGCTGGGCAGGAAATTGGTCCCAAGAAACACCCCAAGTCCTGCTGACCCTGTGTCAGGTCATGGGAAGCCATAGCAGCCTTCTGGTGATGTAAAGATGATGCCCACCCATCCCATGCCCAGGTCTGCCATCAGGAGTAATGGGGGGCAAGCAGGGGCTGCAGTGGGGGATGAGACCCAGGCAGAGGCAAAAAATGGCCGCTCCTGCAACAGCCCTACCCCCCCCATGAGCCCCACCCCCATCTCTCACCTCGCCTGCATGCTTGCCCCTCCCCACCCCAGGGCCCAGTACTCACGGATGGAAGGGCCCGGTACTGAGCACCTGCGGTGCCTGGCCTTCCTGCAAGCTCTGGAAATGCACGCTGAACCAGGCCGTGAAGCCGTGCAGGGTGCCTGCCTTCCGGATGTCGAAGTGCAGCTCGCCCCGCAGGGTCTGGACGAGATGACAAGACAGCGCAGGGTCCCCAAGGTAGGGACGGGACCAGGAGCCTCCTACTTTGTAGCCCTTCGCTCTTCTCCACACATTCCCCCATCCCCATGCTGTCACGCATCCCCTGGCACCACAGAACCCGCAGAAAGGCCCTCCCAGGAGAGCACCTGACAAGCCCGTCCTGGGTCGGGAGGTTGCGGAGTCAAGGAGCACTGGACACTTGGCCTCATTTGCCCCACTGTCCTGCCCATGCCCCGCAGATGTTCCTGCACTTGCGCCTGTGTCATGTACAGACAGTGCGGGTTGGTCCCTCCAGAGGCGGAGCCCCAGAGCAAGGCCACCATCCCGCGCTAACCGCCCATGGGCACACGCAACACCTGAGTCACAGGTGACACCTGGGACACAGCGACACTCAGGGCAAAAGAGATCCCCGGACATAGGGACACCTGGGCACGGTCCCCACACCCAAGGCCATGCACCCCCATGCAGCTGCACATGGGGATGCGAGGACAGAGTTATAATAACTTTGCCATTAATGATAGCTAAAACCACGTGGAAAAAAATCTTAATGCAAATACCATCATGATATGGAATATAATTTATTTGATATTGAAGATGCTGAGGATATTAGACATAAACCTAAAGATAATAGAAGATACTAGAGAAATTAACTATAAAGAAAATGATGTAAAATGTGAAAGACAGAACATTAAAATAAATAATTGGGAAAGATCAACAGCAAAAGGTTTTATACATTCACCTATTTATATAATAAAATAATCAGTTACACACTCACACCCCCAGCATTCACTGAAGACATGCCAGGCTTGGGTCTGAGTGTTTTATAGTCATCATTTAATGTAAGGAGGGAGCAATTCATCCTTTCCTCACCTCTAGATCAGAGATTTGCACAGTCCTCATGTCCAACTGCAATATAGTGCACGGTTCAGAGAGACAGTCTTCTGGTTTCAAAATGTGGTTATACTTGGGCTTTGAGAAAAACTCCTTAACTGCTAAAGATCTAAGGGAAAAGGTCAATGCAATTGTTCTGAGTCATTACAAACATCACAGGTTTTAAAACACTCAAGTGTGGCCACAGTAAGTAACTTTTCTATGTCGGCAGGAATTCTAAGCCACTGTCTGGGTCCTGATGACTGAGGGCCCACCCTGAGAACAGCCCTCAGGCTTCTGGGACCCTGGGTGCCTCCCCTCTCCCTGGAGGACCCAGCCCGTCTGGAATGTGGGAGCCTTCCTGAGTCTGACTTGGACAGCACTCAAGAGCATCTATGGAACTGGGGCACATCCCTTTTGTCTCATTTACAGGATCTGAGCACATGGAAACCAACATTCGCCCATATAATCTTGAAGATATAGGGCTACAGCACATTGTGTCTAATTTTGGAATCTATGATATTTCAAGATACCATCTGTGGATCTTCCACTAATAGCAAATAAAAGAAGAACTTCTACTGCAGGTTACTCTATAACAAATGTAATAAATCGGTGGGACTGAAGTGGCCAACTCAAGTCTGAATTTTAGGAGAAATGTTTGTGCTGATGCTACACAAATTTAACACAGGAACAAAGATCAGAAACCCACATAGTCGCTGGCACATTACCCCATTTGCTAACCCACATCACAAGCTGCACTTGGACTTGCCATAAAGTCATCTATTATTTACCAAGGAAATGTTTACAAAATTAAGCAGAGCAGTAACTTCTGAAATAGCAAATGTAAACTATTTTAGAAAAGATTCCATTGTATGTACATATTTCTGAATATTTTATGACAAAAATAAGTGAGTTTATAAGAAAACTGGACAGTATAGACAAGTGTAAAGAAAAGATTCAAATTCCTGATATGCTTGCCTTAGCATTGTGATACACTTATTTTTCTTCTCCATAAGCATTTATATTTTTTTATGCAAAACAGGAGTCATTCTGTATAAACAGTTTGTCCTACCAGTTTCACTATCTCTTAAACACTTTCTGATATCATCATATATCCCTAGAAACTCATAGTTTCTTCTTTAGCACTACACTCTACCAGGTGGACAATAAAGCAATCTAAACACATCCTTAAGGACAGCTGTTTGTTTCCAGTGTTTCTCATGTACATGAGCACACCATGACACTAGGAAGGACACTCCTGAACAGGAGGCTCTAGCAGTGACTGGGTGGGTGGCCAGACGCTGACCTCTAAGGTACCAGCAGCCACACTCTAAGCAGTCGCAGCCCAAGCCAACAGCCCCTCTCTGTACCCAGCAAGCAGAATACTAATTTAATTTAACCTTTGCTCATCTTGTGGGCAGAACAGCATTTATTTTAATCAGCATTTTAACTACTAACCATATTGCAATTTTTCAAATATTTATTGGTAATTTTATTTATTTTTTTGTAATTCACCTGTTCAAGTGATTTGGCTATAATTTCATTTGTAGTTCAGCTTTTTCTAATTGATTCTAAGATCTGCCAGCAAGTGACTTTCTCTAATTAGTTATTTCCTCTTACAACTGTGTTTTTGCTGATTTTTGGCACAGACTCCATCAGATACCATGAACTCCAGTGCAGGGTCCATGACATCCTTTGTTGATGCTGACTTCTCGACCCAAGATCAGACATGCAGGCCCCACACAGTTTCCTGTCACTGATGTTCGCGTTTTAATACAAAACCTTTAAGTCCTTGTGGAATTAAGTTATGATGTATGGTGTTAGAGAAGAACAAGGGCTAATCAACTGTCCCAAGCTAATTTGCTGACTGGGCCCTCACTCCCCTCTTAATTCACAATGGTACCTTCTTCATATACTAAGATTTCTGCCCCATGCATTCTATCCTGTTCTGCTCATCCTCTTTTCTTGTTATACTGCCACACTGTTTTAACTATTCCAACTCCATGACGGACTTCAGTATCTGGGAGCATAGGTATCCTCTCATTTATCCAGCCATTATGTGGGACCTCCCAGGGTCTCGGCCCACCCACAAACTGGAAGGCCCCATACTCTGGTGCCATACTCCGGATACTTACTTCAGCGCACTGAGGTTGAACTCATAGGCATTGTCCCAGAAGAGCACCTTGCTGCGGTAGTCCTTGTCCGCACTGCAGGGCACAAGGTGCAGCGCAGCTGTTGTCGGCCAGATGATGCCATCCTCCTTTAGCCAGGCGTCCCGGGCATACAGAATGGATTCAATCATGAACTCAAACTGCATGGGAGGGAGACACACAAAAGAGACCCGCCACTGAGGCCCTGAGTCTACACAGACCTCTCCACACTACATTCAGCACCTTCCAGACCACCTGAAAGTTCTACAGGCTTAGCCTCAAGAATATTCCTGGCCAGGCCAGCGTACCACATGAGAGAATGTCTTGGAGGGTTTTTTTAATGCCTGCATGTATTAGTCATCAATGCATCTCACAGCTTTAGGTCACATCAAATTCCATTAGAATTCAGACCGGAGCAGGGTTAACAATGAGGAGACATCATCACTGCTGTCCCATCTTAGCCACTCAGGAGTTAGTAACTACTAGGTTGTGAAAGAGCCCCTAAGGACTGCAGGGTTCAACAGTTAAATAAAATATATTTGTTCTGGGGTATCAGAACTTTCATAATCCTTTAGGTTCACTGAAATCACTCCTTAAATGCCTGCAAGGCCACACAGGCGTGCCTTGGCCATTCGCTGCTGCTCAGGTCAGAAGCGGCTGCACCACTCCCAATTCATGTCCCTTGGAAGTCCCAGTGATCATGTCAGGTTTACACCTGAGTAAGAGGACCCAACAGCTAAAGGGATCAGGCTTTCTATTTGAACCAGAACTTGCTTCGAGGTTAGGAAGGAGTAGAGGAAGCCCCAGGGAGAGGGACTGAGACTGGAAGCCCTCACAGCCACCTGGGAGCTTGAACTTCATCCTGAGGTTAATGAAAAACTATAGGAGGGTTTTGCTTTTCTCAAACAATCGCAAGCAGGTTTTATTACAGAAGGAATATGTGTTCAGTATGGAAAATTTAGAAAATGGAGAAAAGCATAAGCAAAAATAAAAATCACATGTAAATCCAGCTTCCAGAAGGAACCACTGTTACTCTGCAGTTTATCTTCAAGTATTCTTCTACATACACACACAAGCATACTATATATATATATACATATATATATATATATATATATTTTTTTTTTTTTTTTTTTTCCCAATTATCACTGACCTTTTTGGTATATAGCCTATGAACTTCAGCACTCACATGGTTTTGTGTCCCCACAACCACAGCTCTACTGCCCCAAAACACTCCTCACACTCTCCTCTGGCAGTCATATCCTCATCCCTGGCCTCTGAAGTCACTGATCTGGCCTTCATCCCCAAGGTTGTATCTTTTTGAGAATGTCGTATAAATGGACATACAGTATGCAATTTTTAAAGATGGCGTCTTTCACTCAGTGCATATCCCTGGGCTTCCTCCACATAACTGTCTGATTTAACAGTTCACTCCTCTTCACTACTCAAGAGTATTCCACTGTGTGAATGCACCAGCTTATCTGTTCAGAGTTATCCTGGTGAAGGACACTTCGGTTGTTTTCAGTTTTCTGAAGTTCTAAGAAGAGCAAGTATAATTATTCTATAATCATATATAGGCTTTTGTGTGAACACAGCTTGCATTTCTCCAAGATGAATACCCAGAAGGGGTTCTAGGTCATGTGGTGAGTACTCACACAAGAACCGCCACCATGGTGCACGCCCACCAGCAATGTATGACTGTTGTTCCACATCCTTGCCAGACTTTGGTATTAGTGTCAGAATGTTTTTTCAAGCTTTAGCCATTTTTCAGTAGGTCTGAGTGATATTTCATTGTGGCTTTAATGTGCTTCCTGATGGCTAATAATGTTGAACATCTCTTTTTTTTTTTTTTTGAGTAGGCTTCATGGGCTTATTTACTGTCTGTACATCCACTCTGGTAAAGTATTCAAGGCTATTTTCAAGTGGCCTATTTTCTTCCTGTTGAGTTTTGAGAATTCATTGTATATAAAAGGCACACACTGGATATGATTTTTGTAATATTTTCTCCTAATCTTAGCTTGTCTTTTCATTCTCTTAACACTATCCTTTGCAGAGCAGCCATTTTTAGTTTTGATGAAATCTAATTTATCAACTTTTTCTTTTACAGATCATGCTTTTTAGTCATAACCTAAAAACTCTTTGCCTAACTTCAGGTCATGAAGCTCTTCTCCTATGATTTATTCTAAAAGTTTTATATTTTACATACTAAGATATATGATCAATTTTGAATTAAGTTTTGTATGAGGTATAAGGTTTAGGTTGAGGGTTTATTTTTTATATGGATGTCAACTATTCCAATATCATTTGCTGAAAAGACCATATCTTCCAGGAAACACTTCTACACTGTTGGTGGGAGTGTAAACTAGTGCAACCTCTGTGGAAAGCAGTGTGGCGATTCCTAAAAGCTCTAAATATCGACTTCCCATATGACCCTTCAATTCCCCTACTGGGAATATACCCTGAAGAACTCAAATCACTCTATAAGACCTGGAACCAACCATGCTGTCCATTCAAGAGTGAACTGGATTAAAAAAATGTGGTACATATACACGATGGAATACTACGCAGCCATAAAAAAGAACAAAATCATGAATTTCGCAGCAACCTGGATGGAAATAGAGTCTATAATATTGAGTGATCTCTCACAGAAACAAAGATCTGAGTATCACATGTTCTCACTCATATAGTGGACCTTGAACATCTACCATCATACTATAAGAAAAGGACTGACAGTGTGGGAAACTATGGTGGGGGAGGGAGGGGAAGGGAGGTGGGACTAACGGTAGTCAATATCTGTCTGGGGACGGGGAGACACCCCTTAGCAACAAGGATGCCTGAACGATGCATATTTGTAAACCTAACCCTTAACTGTACCCCACAATTTTAAAATAAAAAATATGTTTAAAATGAAAAAAAAAGACCATATTTTCCATATTAATTTTTTTACCTTTGTTAAAAAGTCAGGTGACCATATTTGTCGAAATCTATTTCTCTACTCTGTTGCATTGGCTCGTATGTCTATCTCTTCACCAATACTACATTGTCCTGTGACTTTAAAATCAAGTAGTATAATTCCTCCAACTTTATTCTTATTTTTGAAAGTTGTATCAGCTATTCTAGTTGTCTTGGTCCATTTTTGCATTGCTATAAAAGAATACCTGAGGTTTGGCAATTTACAAAGAAAAGAGGTTTATTTGACTAACAACAGTTCTGATGTCTGAAAAAGTTCCAGACTGGGCATCTGGTGATAACCTCAGGCTGTTTCCACTCATGGCAGAAAGTGAAGGGGAAATGGCATGTGCAGAGACCACAAGGCCAGAGAGGAAGAAACAGAGGGTGAAGGGAGGCTCCATGCTCTTTTTAACAACCAGCTCCTGTGGGAACTAATAGAAGGATGCACTCACCCACAAGGAAAGGCATTAACCTATTCATGAGTAATCTGTCCCCATGACCAATACACCTCCCACTAGGCTCTACCTCCCAACACCACCAACACTGGAGATCAAATTTCAACATGAAAATTGGTAGGGACAAACCACAGCACTAGCTCCTTTATACTCCATATAAACTCTTAGAATGAGCCTGTCTGTATCTATTTTTTAAGCTCCTGCTTGGAATTTTGTAAGTCTACAGATCAATCTGAGGTGAACACACATCATTACTATGTTGAGCCTTTCAAACCACAAACTGTCTCTCCATTTATTTAGGTCTTCTGTGATTTCTTTCATCAGCATCTTATAGTTTTCAGCATTCAGATCTTCCATGTTTTATTAGATTTCTAAGCATTTCATATTTTTGAAGCTATTGTAAATGGTACTATTCTGTAAATTTCTTTCCAATTGTACACTAGGATATAAAAATATGACTTTTATATGGCGACCTTGCACTCTTTGATCTTGCTAAACTCACTTATTAGTTTTAAGAAGTTTTCTTGTGGGTTACTTGGGATTTTTCATAGGCTTTGTAGATGCCCTTTGTTTGCTGAGGATTTCATCATGAACTGATGTTGAATTTTTTCTTTTAATTTTTTTTATTTTAGAGATGTGGGGTGCAATTCAGGGTTAGGTATACAAATGTTCATTATGCAGGTACCGTTGTTAATGAGGTATGCCCTCCTCCTTCCCCAGGCAGATTCCCATTTTTCTGTATTAATTGATATATTCGTGATTCTTTTTCTGCAGACTGTTAATCAGGTAGATTACATTGATTTTCAAGTACTGAACCAGCCTGGCATTCCAAGGGTAATCTATTTTTTATTGTTGTAGGGCTTTATTATTCCTTTTAAATATTGCTGGATCAAGAAAGAGAGAGATGCAGCAGATAGGGAAGTCAGAGAGATCCTAAGTGAGAAGGATTTGATGTGTTATTGCTGGTTGTGAGATACAGGAGCCATGGGCAAGGACCATAGGAAGCCTCTAAGGGCTAAGGGCTATTCCCAGCCGAAAGCCAACAAGGAAATGGGGACCTTGGACCTACAAATGCAATTCAACCAACAACCCAAATAAGTTTGGAAGCAGATTCATCTCAAGAAGCTCTGTCTGGAAAGAAGCACTTCCGTGACAACACCTTAATTTTGGCCTTGTGAAACTTGAAGAGTCCAGTTTAGCTATGCTATACCAGGACTTCTGACCTGTGTGCTAATAAATTTGTGTTATTTTAAGCTGCTAAAAAATGAATAAATAGATAGATAAATAAATATTGCTGGATCAAATTTGCTAATGTTTTCTTGAGGATTTTTACATTTATGTTCATTATGTAATTAGCCTACAGTTTTCATATCTTGTACTATCTTTGGCTTTGGTATTATGGCAATGCTAACCTCATAAAATGAGGTGGAAAGTGTTCCCTCCTCTTCTGTATTCTAAAAGGAATTGCTTAGAATTGGAGTTATTTCTTCTTTAAATGTGCTGGTAAAATCATTTAGAACAGAGATTTCTCTTTCAGAGGAAGTTTAACTGCTAATTCATATCTTTACTGGTTATTGAACCATTCAGGTTATCTATTTCATCTTAGGTGAATTGTAGTAATTTGCAGTTTTCAAAGTAAGTGGTCCATTAATCACGACTCCTGAGGATCCCAATGCCAGCCCAGCTACACCTGTATGCAAAGCCCTGAGCCCTCCCACTGCCACCATGAATTGCTCACCAGCAGGCAGGTCCCCATCCACTCAGACACCAGCACATCCACCTTCTCAGGCAGCACCACATCCTCCACCTTCTGCTGGAACACAGTGATGGTGTCGGCAAAGCCATTCTGCAGGACCAGCTGCCCTGTGTGCTGTGCCAT
>CAUYQG010183755.1:0-10214 GCA_963574415.1 Tarsius wallacei
TTTATTTTTTATTTTTTGAGCTGGAGTCTCACTCTGTCACCCAGACTGGAGTGCAGTGGCCACTCCCGGCCACTGCAGCCTCGACCTGCTGGGCTCCGGCGATCCTTCCACCTCAGCCTTCCAAGTAGCTGGAACTACAGGTGCGCGCTACCACACCTGGCTAATTGTTTTTTATTTATTGTAGAGATGAGGTTTCACCAAGTTGCCCAGGCGGGTCTCGAACCCGCGGGCTCAGGCAATCCACTCACCTCAGACTCCCAAAGCATGGGATTATAGGCTGAGCAACCGAGCCCAGTCACATAATTTATTTTAAATATATCATTGACCGTATATTCAAATAAACTCAAAGGGATTTTTTTTTTAAGTAGATGACATGCATGCAGTTTCTGTGGTTTTAATTCCTTCATTTGTTGTATCTCCTGATCCTCATGGGGGCTGGGTTTTTTATGTGCTTTATAATTTTTAACTACAAACTCATCATTAATTCAAATTGGCCAGTATTCCCCACCCTCATGAATACTTTAAAAATAGCATCCATCACAGAGGGTGGTTTAGTTGACTTTTGGGGACAAGGGAAGAATATACTTCCCAGTGGCTTGCCATGCCATGTGATGAATTCTAGATAACAAACTTCTCAGAGATATGATGTCTGTCCCTTCAATAGAAGGCATTTAAGAGCTAGTATGCCACCTCCATGATCTTTCTTCCCCTGCTGCCTCAACCTTCTATGCCATCTCGGTGACATAGTTATAAAATGGTGGGGGCAAACCTGCATGAGACTTTTAGTTTGCAAAAGATAAGCTCTTGTGTTAGCCGACTGAATTTGGGGTTATTTTGTTTCCATAAGGCTTGTCATGATGAATACACAGAATAATATAAAAAATATAAAAAAGCACAATGAAGGTAAGAAAAAGAAATCTCCCATTGGCCCACCCGCATTATTGAACCTTGGGCAGCCATAATGCTCTGTGAGAGGATCTCCATGGGAACACTACCTTACCCTGTCTTGCAATGAATGCTCAGACACGTGATGTGCTGAGTTTTTTGTTTTGTTTTGTTTTTTGCATCGGTTACTTTCACCTGGTGTTAAGCAGATAGGGTAGTCAGGGTGTCCAGAACAGGCAAATGAGAGGGGACCCTGGAAAGCAATGCCAATGGGGAGCAAGAGGGAACCCTCACTTCATGAATCATTGACAGCTGCTATTCCCACAAACTTCAGGCAAATTGGAAATCCATGTCTATCTGTGAAGGACTGTGTTATTTTCGGCTTCATACAAGTATCTCCGAAAGTTTCCATATCCTTTCCCATTAAAGACAATTTTCATTTGTCAACTGGGTCAGGGGTGCCTTTCCATCAATGACACAGTGCATTATCATTCAAAGATAATCCTGTTTGTGACATTTATTTCCAGCAGTATATCTATTTTTCATAATTGAATTTCCCCAACTAAATATTAAACCACAGTATCTGTCCTATATTTATAAAAATGGAATTGTATTGCTTGTGCAGTTCTGTAGCCTGATCTTTTTTTTAACGTACAATGTTATGAGCATCTTTCCATGTCATTAAACATTCTTCTACAGCATCCATTTTAATGCCTGCCTAAAATCCCAACATCTGGATGTATCTTCATTTATTTGACAAATTCCCTGCTGCTGGACATTTAGGATGTTTCCAGTTTTTCAGCACAGGAGAAAAAAAAAATCCTTGTAGCTAATCTTTTCCTATACTCATTAACTTTTTTAGAACAAATCCCTAAAAGTAGATTTCTCCTAAGTGTATGCAAAAGATGTAAGGAATTTTTCATATTGGTAACTTGCCTTTTCTAGAAAAATTGTATCGGCCTGCATGTGGGTAAGAGTGCTCTTTTCTCACTCCTGTTCATCAGAGTAGGCAGAAACTGAACAGGCAACAATCCAAGGCTCTCCTTCATGCATAACTCTCCTTCATGCGGGCTTTGTATCTTATGATTAATTACCAGTTGCCACTATTGACTCTATGTTCTTCCCTTTATTTTATTGAACATATATTCAAATAAACACAAAGAGATGTTCAAGTAGATAAGATGCATGCAGTTTGTGTGGTTTTAATTCCTTCATTAGTGCAGCTGCTGACCCTCATGGGGGCTGAGTTTTTTTAAGTGCTTTATATATATATATATATATTTTTGAGTTGGAGTCTCACTCTGTCGCCCAGACTGGAGTGCAGTGGCTGCTCCTGGCCACCGCAGCCTCAACCTGCTGGGGCTCCGGTGATCCCTCCGCCTCAGCCTTCCAAGTAGCTGGAACTACAGGCTTGCGCTACTACGCCCAGATAATTTTTTGATTTATTGTAGAGATGAGGCTTTATAATTTTTAACTATGAACTCATTAGTGGGAATTTTTCTTTGCGATTCCCAGGGGTCAAGATTAGGGATGCTTGTAATACAGATTGATATTTAAATTTCTCCCAGAGGGCCTTTTCCCACCTTTGGTCTGAGGTGATCAGTCTGTTTGCACACTATGAGCCTATGCCAATG
Source organism: Tarsius wallacei (assembly GCA_963574415.1). Taxonomy (NCBI): domain Eukaryota; kingdom Metazoa; phylum Chordata; class Mammalia; order Primates; family Tarsiidae; genus Tarsius; species Tarsius wallacei. The sequence goes on from CAUYQG010183755.1 coordinate 2,520, forward strand.
GGTAGAGCTCTCCAGTGCCCCTTTCATGGATGGTAAGCCCTTTATGGTTCCCTGCTTTGGGCTTTACAGATCCCTTCATGTGGATGCAATTCTGCTCTCCAGAGAGCATTGGCATTATGACTCTCTAAGTGTGTGAAGTTCTGATATCTCATGGACCATGTGGCTCATTGAGTTTTCTCTTCCTTTCTGATACCTAGGATTCTCTCTTTCTTTCTTTTTATTTTTGATCCAAGCTATGTATTTGAAGCTTTTCATGTTACATTGTATCCAGCATTTCTATGTGTTCAGAGTATGAGAGGTCTCTCATGCCAGCTCAGCTACTATGTTGGCTGGAAGTCTCCAAGGTCTTCCTCTACACTGAGGGGTCATTTGATGCTCTTTGATGGTTGCCAGAAGCAGAAGAGCAGTTGAAGCAACAACCACTGTAATTGCTAGCAAGTCAACACAGGTAGAACACCTGAGACTACATGGATTCATGTTCACATGGTATATTTGCAAGAGTCACAGTCATGTTATTGGGGGAAGAAAAGAAGCATGTTCCATGCTAAGCAGTCACGCTTGAGCTCCTGACTCTCAGTACATTCGTTTAAAACCACAACTCATTAGAAAAAAAACTAAAACCATTGTTGTGCACCAGGCACCACTGTAAGCAGGTTGTATAGATTAACCTCTTTATTCATCAAACAAAGCCTATGAGATAAAAATCGCTGCTATTTCCCTTTTACAAGTGAAGAGTCCAGTTCAGAAAGGTTGAGCAATGTATCTGAGGTCACATATGAAATAGCAGAGGTGAGATTTGAACAGGAAGTTCAACTCTAGCTCTCCGGGTCTCGACCACTAAGACACTGATGTGATCTTTCCTTGTCTTCTGCAAAACATCCTTCCAGACTCCACTCTACAACTTCCTTTCTCCTGTGATGTCCTTGACACTCAGTCTCTACTTTTTTATCCTTAGGCCTCCTCATTTAATTCTACTGACTCAAAACATCTTGTTGCTACCAACGAGAGGTAACTTAAACAACTATATGATGATACCACTCTCCTCTCCCCTTTTCTCTCTGCCTCTACATCTCTCTCTTGCACAGAACTACTACTTGTGAGGCACATGTACTACTCACTCCACACATGCATTCTCCCCTTTGCAATAGTTAACTGTCCCTCCTGAACAATATCACCATCAACCTCTCTGCAGCAGCTGGTTAGACCTCAACAGGCTAAATTATCAAGCCAAATTTCCAGGTGTGTTGGGTCCTGGCTATCCATTCCTCAAAACCAGCTTCACAATCATGTCTGTAAATCACATGGGGAAGTTTAAACAAAGATGGACTCGTTGGTTCCATCTCCAGATATCTTGGTTTAATTGGTTTGGCATGTGTCCTGAGCGTTGGGAATTTGAGAAGCTCTTCGGGTGATTCTAATGCGCAGCCAGGGCTGAGGAATACGGAGAGGAAACAAGTACTCCCCAGTATCTGTCCTGATTGCCTTCCAGTTGGATTTGGGCAGACATCTCATCCTTTTTTTCCTTATCCTCATAACCTTAGAACTTGAGTATGCATAAAATTGTCTGTAAGACTTGTTAAAACACAGATTCCTGGATCCCATCCCCCATCTCCCCAGAGTTTCTGATGTAGTAGGTTTGGGGTGGAGCTTGAGAATTTGCCTAACAAGTTCCGAGCAATGCTGCTGCTGATCTGGGGGCCATCCTTTCAGACCACTCTCTTAGAAATATTCTTGTTTTTCTCAATGCCTTGCCATGGTGTGGAACTCCATGCCTCCTTGTTCCTGTTTTCTTTACTTATTATTCTAGGACATGTTCAAGTCTTTTCTCCTTCAAGTCTTCCAGGACTAGCCTGGCTGGTTAGTATCTTCCCTTCTCCACACTCCTGGGTTATCTTCTTTTTTCTGCCACTAATTGTGGTTGTTAACTACTGTCATAGACTTTACAGCTAGCAAGTTGCTCAGAGTCCAACAACTTAAAGTTTTACATTCATTCATTCATTCATTCATTTTTAGAGGGAGGGTCTTGCTGTCACCCAGGCCAGGGTGCAGTGGTGTGGTCATAGCTCATTGCAGCATCGAACTCCTAGGTTCAAGTGATCTTCCTTCCTCAACCTCTCAAAACACTAGGATTACAGGCACAAGCCAAGATGCCTGACTCTATTTTTTTCTTTTCAAGTGAAATCTTATTCTAAGTGGCAATATTTAAAATACATAGTTGAAGTGGGGCTAAAAGACAAAGAACATTATTCTTTGCATCTCTTTCTGTAGGGTCTTGAAGCACATTGGGGAAGCCACTTGGTTCCTGGGTAACATAATTTGGAAACCAACAGTCAAGCCTTCACTTCATGTATGAGGAAACTGGACTCAGAGAAAGTAAGTTGACATACCCATGCATCGCTTCAATGTTATTGATCACTGCCTCTGTGCCAGGCCGCCTGTCAGGACCTGGGGATGGTGAACAGGATAGATAAATCCCTGACCCTCATGAACTTCTGTTCTAGCTGGAGAGACAGACAATAAGTAAACATGTAGATTAAATGATCACAGGTTGTGAAAAGAGCTAAGAGGGAACCCAACAGTTGCTAGAATAACATAAGTTCAAGGTGGGTCTTCATTCTGAATCCTGAAGGATGCGGAGAAATCAGCTACGTGAAGAGCTGCATGGGGTGGGAGACTGTTGAGCCCTGCTTGTCACTTAAAAGTCCGAATTTTTTCTCAGCGGAATGGAAAGCCAGAGGAGGGGTTTAAGCAGGGATTGACAGGAGCTGGCTCTGTTCCTCCTGTTACTTGTCTCCTTGAAGACCTGGACGGGTATCCATCTTTCTATTTTTTCACCGTACCCCATGCAGAGTAGGTACTGAAAATGTGTGTTATTTGCTGATTGCGTTCTTAAAGTCATCAAGAACTCACAAGACATAGTTTCTCATCCTCCAGACAAGTGTCTTAATGCATTTTGGGTTTACAGCCCCTTTAAGTGTCTGATTAAAGCTATGGACCTTTCGTTAGAAAATATTTTCATTCATACGTGTACATTGTGTTTTGCATAACAAAAATTCATGAATGTCGTGAAGGCCATCTCAGGATCTTGGTGTAGAATCTTGCTGTCTTGATACTTTTCCTCTGAAGATCCCTGGTTTGGATGGAGTTCATTGCTATCCTGGGTTTAGAGTCAGACTTAATTTTAATCTTTTCAATCTTCAGCTATCCTGCCTATAAGACGAGCTATTGCATAGGTCACAGGGGGGACTTTAAGATTAAATGAGATGATGTGGAAAGGTTTCCAGTACATAGGCATGCAGTAGGTAATAATTACTTCCCCTCTCTTTGGCGGTAAAGAAAGTAGGTCCTTGTGAGGCAGAATCACACAATTGTTAAGAACCTGATCGTGGTGGCAAATTGATGAGAACTGAATCCTAGTTCTGTTTCTTACTCAGATGTTTCTCACCTGTAGAATGGTGACAAATATGTAAAAACACTTAGCATAGTGCCTGACACCTGACAAGAACTTTGATAATTAGTTTCTGATAATTTTGAAATTCATGATGATACTAATATTGTCTACTCTGTGATACTCCATGACTGCTTAGGAGAGGAAGAGAAAGGCTTCTATTATGAATTGAAAACACAGACCTAATTCTAAGGAGGTTAGACTTCTGGTAGCTCGGTTAGTCTGTGGAAAACCCTTCCAGAGTGTTGCCCATGGGAACCACCTTGACTACAGACAATCTGATGCTCGTGAAACCCATGTTCCTTCCACAGACCTGCCAGCAAACCAGGGTGGAGAATGAAATTCCTCAGATATTAGAGATAGATCCACTTTCCTCTGGGAACACTTGGTGCCACAGAAAATCTGCGACACCGAGAGAGCATAAAGACCAATGAAACGAGGCCAATGCATAATGCAGGAGTCCGCTTTCTCCCCAGTTTAATTCTATTTTGTTAAGTAATGATGGAATAAAAATTCAGGATGGTGGAAGATGAGATTTGCAGCTCTATTTGATCAAATGCCTATTGCTGTCACTTCAAGCTAAGTGGGTTGCTTCATAAACAGATAAATAAATCAGACGTCAATGGGAAATGAAAAGTCACAGGCGAGGATGAAATGAGACAGAAATCATTCCCAGCTATGACTTTTTTGGGGGCATCTGTGATGGGGAAGTCACATTTAGACAGCAGCAGGAACCCCAAAGTGGCCAATGGGGGAATTTTTATGGGGCGGCGATTCAACCTGATAAACAAGTCCTTATTAGGGCACACCACCCGCCTAAGCCAACGTTGTCCCAGGGAATCATGAAAGGTCAATAATTGATCTTGCACCATTAGGGCTCTATTTGTGGAATTAACTGGGCTGTATGGGTAATAATTTATGGGGAATTATTAACCTAATGATATTGGTTCTCTATAAACTGCTTAGTCTGTCTCAGGAAAAATGAATTTTATAAATATAGGTGGAAAATTCTGGGTGACTCATGGAAAGCCTATCAGCAGGGTGAGGACAGGTCACTGGATAGTGAAACTGCAGTCTTGGCTTGCTGAGGGCCTTGAAGGTAGTGCCTTCATTTTATTGTTTCTGCCAGTTCAGATAGTCATTGGATTGAACCAGGAAGTGCCTGCAGTTGAAAAGAACAGGGCGGAAAATGGTGTGTTGATTCTCTTTGTCTTGGCTTTTAGATCCTGCATGCAACTGGCTCTGTGGATTCTGGCAAAGGGAAGAAGGTGGCATCCCCGGTGTGGGAAATTTCTTGGCTTCAGAAATCATATCTTTCCTCATCTGGAAGAGACTCAACCTTAAAACTTTAAATGAGTCAGCTTCTGCATCTGCCATATGCTGGGACTTTCACTACTTTAATTGGGAATGGCAGGAAAGCTCTGAGAAGGTGACTTATGGCACTAAATGGTGAGATGGAGCCAGGATGCTAGGACTAGGGGGGAGAGCACTTAGAAGTAGAAGGGATTGTAAGGCAAGTTCAAAGGCCCTAAGGTCAGGGCGAGCTTGGCCAGTCTGGAGAACAGCAAATTTATTACCACTATCAGATATTTACTCCCATCTGAGAGATGGAAGAACTGAGGCCCGAGGAGATTAGGTAGAAAATCCTCATGCCATCCTAGGAATTGGGCAAGCTGGAATTTGCAGGAAGTGTTGCTGGACACAAGTTGTGCACAAACCACCAGGCCAGGGGTCAACAAGCTATGGTCTGTGGGTCAAATCAGGCCTTTCCCTGGTTTTGTAAACAAAGTTTTATCAGAAACACAGATATTTGTTTACATATTGTCTACGGCTGACCCATGCTATGCTGACAGAGTTGAGTAGAGCATTTTCTTTCCTTCTTCTTCTTCTTTTTTTGATGAAAGGAAAGATATATTGGGAAGAGCACAATGGGCAGGACAACAGCAAGAGTGTCTCTGCTATCTGCTGCCTATTTGGTATTTGGGTTTCTTTCTTTCTTTCTTCCTTCCTTAGTTTCTTTCTTTCTTTCTTTTTTCTTTCTTTCTTTTTTTCCTGGGTGACAGTCAAACTCTGTCACCCAGACTGGAGTATAGTGGCACATTCATGGCTCATAGAAGCTTCAACCTCCTAGACTCAGGTGATCCTCTTTCTTCAGTCTCCTGAGTAGCTGGGACTACAGGCACATACCCGGCTAATAGTTTTATTTCTTGTAGCGATGACATCTTGCCAAGTTGCCCAGGCTGGTCTCAAACTCCTGAACTCAAGCAATCCTCCTGCCTCAGCCTCCCTAAGTACTGGGATTGCATTCATGAGCCTCTGCGTCCAGCCCAGCCTAGAACATGTTCTACCTAGCCCTTTACTGATCAACCTTGCCCACCCCTGCACTGGACAGAGATTGGTGCCTCCCTTCTCTCCCTTTGACCTTTGTGGGAGCAGGCGACAATCATATGGTCCCTGGGAATATGCCTTATCCACTTCACTGTGTGGACCCAAGAAAATCAAGGGAGAGAAGGAGAAGAAAACTGACAAATCTGTCAGAAGTGAGCAAATGGAGTTCTTTGAAGGAAGAAACATCCTGTCCAAGTGGGCAAGGGTTATTGATATCCAGGGAGAAGCATTTGACTTTTAGGCTCTTGGTGTCGTCTCTGATGCAGACAATACAGGGCTACCCACTTTATATCATACCTGATGAGAAACAGTGTTTGCGTAGAGAAAACCAGAGACTGTCTCCATCAGCGGCAGCCAGGCCTGTGTGTCTCATCAGCATGCAGGAGACACGTAGCATCTTGGCAGTCCCCCAAATATTATCAAGGGTTGGGTCACATGACGGAAACAGCCCCGGGTGACAGGGAATCTGTGGTTTCCCCCAAATGCATGGATTCAAAACTGGCTGGAAGGTATCTTCTCTAGGGTAAAGCCTTGTTTGAAGAAGATTCTCCCTCCTGCCTTCTGCTGACCTCACAGTACTTTGTAGGGAAGAAGAAATCCTAGGATTAGGAGTAAATCCACCTGGACTTGGATTCTGACTGCCTTGTACTAGCCATCTGATTTGAACAAGCTACTTACCTCTTCCAGGTCCGTTTCTTTATCTGAAATGTGGGGATAATAACAACACCTGCCTCACTGGGTATTGGGGATAATAGTACCCCATAATAATAGCACCTGCCTCATAGGGTATTGGGGATAGTATATCCCATAATAATAGCACTGCCTCACTGGGTGTTGGGGATAATGATATCTCCTGCCTCATTGGGTATTGGGGATAATGATATCCCATAATAACAACTCCTGCCTCGTTGAGTATTGTTGAGATTAAGTAAGATGAAAAATATAAAAGATGTGGCACTTGGTCATTTAAATTCCTGCTTTCTGTGGCAAAGGTTGCTAGTAGCTTCTCCTTGTCTTCTATAGTAAGAGAATGTCTGGGTTTGAAATCGGGAATTCAGGACTATATTTCTCAGTCTCCCTTGTAGCTGGATTGTGACCAGTGAGATGCAAAAGACACCTCTGTCTAAAACTTCCAGGATGCATAGTCCTTTTCTTTTTTCTGAGGGATAAAGGTGGGTGTGACAGCAAGAGCCAGAGCACTCATTTTGAACCGTGAGGAGGAAGTCTCATGTTGAGGTGTCAGAGCAACGAGCTAGAAGGAGCTTGGCTCTGTGAACTGCTTATTGCCAGTTTTTTATTCTGTAAGAACTAAACTACCCTCTTGTTTAAGCTATCTCTAAAATTTGGATTTTCTCCTCAAAGCAGGATTCTGGTACACTAGTTATGTGGCCTTGAGAAAATTTTCTTAATCTCTCTGCAACCTCAGTAACCTCATCAACAAAATAGGTATAAAAAATCCCAGCCCCTTAGAAATGGTGAGGATTCAAGGCCACCGTGGGGTGACTTTCTGCAGCCTTAGTAACAATTTATAATGCCCTTGAAATACAGATCTTAGCCAGGCTCGGTGGCTCAGCCTGTAATCCCGCGCTTTGGGAGGCTGAGGTGAGTGGATTGCCTGAGCCTGCGGGTTCGAGACCTGCCTGTGCAACTTGGCGAGACCTCATCTCTACAATAAATCAAAAAATTAGCCAAGCGTGGTAGCGTGCACCTGTAGTTCCAGCTACTTGGAAGGCTGAGGCGGAAGGATCACTGGAGCCCAACAGGTCAAGGCTGCAGTGGCCGGGAGCGGCCACTGCACTCCAGTCTGGGCGACAGAGTGAGACTCCAACTCAAAAAAAAAAAAAAAAGAAATACAGATC
>CAUYQG010183760.1:0-43826 GCA_963574415.1 Tarsius wallacei
AGCCGGGTGTGGTAGCGCACACCTGTAGTTCCAACTACTTGGAAGGCTGAGGTGGAAGGATGCCGGAGCCCAGCAGGTCGAGGCTGCGGTGGCCGGGAGCGGCCACTGCACTCCAGTCTGGGCGACAGAGTGAGACTCCAACTCAAAAAAAAAAAAAAAGAACCACAACTCCTGAAATAATCCTCTCAAATGTCATATTTAAACAATTTTAAAATGCTGTATTTGAACAATTTAAAAATGCTGTATGTGAACAATTCATATTTTAAAACACTTGAAAGTTTACTAGTGGAGAAAAATTTTTACACACATTACCTTTTTAAATTTTCACTAGACCTTTGTGGATTATGTAGGCATTGCTAGTTTAATTTTACAGAGTTTTCCCAAAAGCTCTCTGTAGTACCCTACTCCCACACTCTAAAGCTAGGAATTAGTTTTTCTTAGACCAAGTCCCAAGATTATCCATGTCCCATTCTCTGGCAGTTTATTTGTTTCATTCCCATAACCAGCAGGTAAAGGGTATTTTGTTACAACATTTAAATCAGGCACTATTATGTCTTACCTTTTGTAACTGGCTGCAGAGCTGGTAGTAATGGCCCTATTTGAAAGCATTTGGTGATAAAACCTTGGCCATGCTGTTTGACAGGTAAGAACTGCTGAAGATGATAAGAGCAGCCGGAGACATAATTAAGTGTGGTTCAAGTTTATAACAGAATGGCACACACATCGTCTTGTGGTAAGACCCTTTACAGGGAGATGGGACACTGAGACTTCTTTGCTACGAAGCAGCATTTATTTGTGCCAACACTGTCCCAGCAGATTCACATCCAAAGGCTGAGCCCCAACATAGTGGGGCATTGCCTTATATACTTTTCACTAACTTCTTTTACATTTTAGCCCCTTTGTCTCCCTTATATGGCAATATACATTTCGATTGGGTATTGCATGACACAGGATTGCAACAAGGTTATGCATGCACACTTAGACATTGATTGCACCATGTTGCCTCCTCTTTGTTCTGGGAAGGCCCTTACCACAGTCTTACTTCCTTATCCCTAGGGAAATAATTCCCATTTCATTATTGAAAGTGGACCTTGTAATACTGATTTTGAATCTAAACTTCAGGGAGGCCTGAGCCCCAGGGCCCCCAAGGCCGCTATCACAGGTAATGTTACTTTCTTCTTATCTAGCTGACACCAGTTGTTTCCTAAGGAATGTGCCACACCTACCCTGACATTTGCAGTAATTTAGCATTACCTGAAATATTTGAAAAGATCTTTATGATCATTTTAGCATATTGCTTCTCACTCGCACTGAAAGAATTCAGCATTGAAGTAATCAGGTAGATATCATTAGAACTATTAACACCAATAAAAGCAATAAGTTAAGGCTACTTGTCATTTTGGCAAGTGGCCTGCTCCCTGAGTGCCTGACAATGATGACTGTCAATATATATGTCTGAAAAAAAGAGTTTAAATCACATTCAGACTATAATGTTTTAAGATGCTGGGAGAATTTTCTGCAGGAGATTCAGCTTTATGGTAAAGAACCACTGTCAGTCTCCCTAGATGGCTCACTCCAAGACATTCCAAAGTCTAGAAGCAAACAAAAAAAAACCAATACTATACAGGAACATCATTGTCACAGAATCACTGTGATATGTAGGTATACTTAGAGTCTACTTAGAATATAATTTTTACTTCTAAACCTGGCTTACAAGTCACAGTTTTTAAGTCTTTCCTTGTTAGTTTATCCATTGATTGCCTGATTTAATCACAATGGACTCCTTTTTGATTCTTGAACTTGGAGATTTGTTCTTTCTTTATTAATTTTGAATATGTTTTTCCCTTTCCCTGAATTGCTTTTGGCCAGATTGTTACATGACTGGTTCTTTCCTTTTTAAAATTTTTATTTTTTATTGATACTGGGAAAGCCCTTACCACATTCCCCCCTTTGATGCTTGGGCCCTTCTAGGGTCAAAGAGCATCACCTTGGTTTAGGGGTTGGTTCTTCCATAATATCAATACATGTGCTGTTGTTTTCCTTTTGACCATGGCCTCAATGAGGCTGGAGACAGACCTTATAACCAAGGGAGTCAGACAGGGCAGGATTAGACAGATTTCAAAAATCATAAATATAACACCAACAAAGGTTTTGAATCCCCCGAAGGTTGAGAATCATCCCCCAAACAATTCCCTGGGGTTTTAGCCTTTCCAGGTCTGGACTGGGACATGAACAATTTTTCTCATTTGGTCGGTGATTTCTTCTATAACCTTTCCCTCATTATCTATTTGTAAGCAACAGTTGCTTAAATTAAGCCTTCCACAAACTCCTTCAGAAGCAAGCAAGTAATCTAAGGGCATCTTGGTTTGCTGTTTGGCTAGTATGTTAAGGACTTTTGCAGTTTCATTAGTTATAATTTCAATAACTGCCTGTACCTAATTATGCAGTTTAGCATGTAAATGGGGGTCCAATATCCCCAGGACCCATCCTCTGCCCAGGTGGCTGGGCCATAGTATTGGATGATATGCTCAGGGGGCCACTCATCATCTTTCCAGTTGCCAATCTGTAAAGCATGCCATTTCCTTTGGGCTTTCCAGTTCTTGTATATTTGAACTCCTAAATGCTCCCCTCTGGCAAGTGGGAGTAGGAAGAAGGATGAACAGATAGACTCTAGCACACAAGATCCCAACCAGTTTAGGGGAAGTATGGTATAAGCTATTTTCCCACATATCCTGTACAACCCATTTGGGACCTGCCATTGGAGGTCTGCATCGACACTGTCCCAGGCCTGTCAGAGGTGGAGGAAGCTATACAAAGGGTGAGGGTCTGGTTCAGAGTGGTTTGGGGACCCCCACCATTGGATTCTCTGGGCCATTACATTATGGAATTTTTGGCCCAGGCATGTCAGGCTTCCCACAGAAGTGTTAAATTTCTTTTCCCATCGGGCAAGATAGTTTTTCCCTACAATTGAGGTCTTAAGAAGCCAAATACCAGTGGCTGGGCTAGGTACCCTGTTTTATTATAGGGTTCATGGGGATCCAGTTCCCTAGCTTCCAAAGGCCATTAATCTCCCATGTTCCTCCACATACATAGCACAAAGAGACTTTTACAGTTTGGGCAATAGTTTCTGCAAAGGCTAAGAACAGGTTTCCTGTGGTGATGGAAAGGGGAGGAGGACCACTTTCTATTTCCTCATAAAAGGAATGAAAGACCTCATGGGATGAGGCTTGGTGTGAAACTGTGACCTTTTTGACATATACTGTGGTTCCCAGATCCTCACCCCACCCACATATGTATATACTAAGTTTGAGGCCATTCTCCCATTTTGAGATTTTTGGGACAAAGACAGTGAAATTGACAGTTCCCAATTTACAGCTGGATGTGGCAACATCCTTTCAGAGTTGTGCTATATTATCTTTTCTTTTCCAGGTGGTCCATGAAACACAGCCCCAAGGGCATGACTGGGCACGACCCCCAAAACATGAAAATTTGGGCAGGGCTTCTTCACATATGTATTTATCATTGAAACTGTTTTCTTGTTTTCCTATTGTACACGGTCTATTGTGTGTTGAACATGTAGGTCCTATAACTCCACATCAAAGAATATTGATATTGACCAGGAAGGATTAAAAACCTGGGTTTTGCTAATCAAGGTCTCATCAAGATCTTTCCAAATCTCTAACCATTCCCGGCAGGAGAGTACTGGGGATTGAAACATGCATAGTGGCCCTCAGGCTTGCAAATGAAATAGATGTGTATGCAGGCTCCCTGGACCTTCCCCTGCTATGTGAAATGGGTATAACAGAGCAGGGTCCATGTAACCCTTGGCCTGTTTGGGTCATGAGAATACATGGATCACAGGACAGGGGACTTGGGTCAACATAAGGGACCTAGATTAGAAGCAACCAATAGCAGTAAAGCATTCTTCCCACAAGAGGAAAGAGAGCGCTAGTAGAACCTTTTCTCTGCACTTCCAGTTAGCAGGAGCTGCTTCTGCTAACTCTATGGCAAAGGCTGAGGCGAGGACTACAGCAATAGATAAGGACGAGGCGTAACAGTACATTACAGTAAAAGAACAGTCTATGTATCCCATCAGACGGTCAATTCCTCGTGCTTCTGCTGTGCATAGATTATTCAGCTTCCTGGGTGACTAAAGCAAGGTTGTAGTCCTCTAGGATTCTAGGGTTGCAATTCATTTCCTCTGGAAGGTCAGCTTGCCTAGTGGTGATGGATCAGAGTTACATTCCCAATCTCGAGAGGCCAGTTTCACTCTGCTGTGGTGAATCCAGGGGGCCTCCTCGGCTACCTTTACTGCAGTAGGGGTGGATAAAATGGCAACAAATGGACCTTTCCAAAGGGGCTTTAGGGGTTGGACATTCCATTATTTTACCCATACAGCATCTCCTGGTATAAAGAGGTGACCATCTGTGGTCAAGCTTACAGGCAACCACTCCCTAACCCAGTGGTGTATAGTGATTAGGGTTGAATCAAGGGCCTGCATTTGTTGTCTCAGGGTAAGGTTGCCTACTTCCTTAAGATCCCCTCATATACCCCTGATAATGGGAGGAGGGCATCTACAAAGAATTTCAAAAGGGGTAAACCCTGTTTGTCTTGTAGGGCTAGTCTTAATTCTTTGCAAAGCAATCAGCAACAGTTGGTCCCAATGTAGGTGGATCTCCTGACGCAGTTTATTTAGCTGTAATATTAGAGTTCAATTCATCCATTCTGCCTTTCCGGAGCTCTGGGGATGGTACGTGGTGTGCAATTTCCATGATTCTTAAACCCCTTGCTACCAATTGACTTATTTCAGCCACAAACACAGGTTCATGGTCCGATCCTATGGTGACTGGGATCCCAAATCGGGGAATGATTTCTTCTAGGAGAAGTCAGGTCACTTTGTGTGTCTTCTCTGTGTGGGTAGGGAAGGTCTTTACCCAGCCTGAGAAAGTGCATACAAAGACTAACAGGTATTTGCAAGCTCAGACTCAGGGAAGCTCAGTGAAGTCCACAACTATATTTTCAGATGGGGACCCTCTTCCAACATTCTGCACTCCATGGGAGATCTTAGGCCACTGACATGGGCCATTTCAGGCACACATTTTGCATTGTTCACACACTGCACAGGCTATGCTGGAAAGTCAAGGAATATAGAAACGTCAGTCCAATATGGTCTCAGGAGCCATTCGGCCAGTGTGGGTTTCCTGATGGAACTGCTTGACAAAGGTTGGGACTAAGGTCTCGGGAATTGCAATTCACCTGTCCTTAAACTTCTACCATCTGCCTGGGAGGTAATTTTCATCTTCAGTCTAGAACCAAGTGTGCTCATGCTGTAACTTGGGTTCCATTCCACCAATGGATTAGGGAACAGTGCCACAGCCAGAGCCACTGGTTCTGTCATCTCCTGGGAGGCCACGAGCCCTGCTTCTTAGTCTGCTTTTCAGTTCCCTTGAGCGACCATGATGTCTCCCTTTCTATGTCCCCAACAACACATAACTGCTACCTTCTTAGGGGTCCACACAGCATCTAAGAGTTCAAAGAATTCTTTACCATATTTTATGTCTTTTCCTCCCAAGTTGATTAGGGTCTTTTCTTTTTATAAAGCCCAGTATGCATGGAGGGTGGTGAAGGCATATTTAGAATTGGTGTATATATTGACACTTATCCTTGCTGTCAGTTGGAGGGCACGTGTTAGCATGAGGAGTTATGCTTTTTGTGCTGAAATTCCTTTTGGCAGGGATTTTGCCCTAGTGGTGGAATTCAGGGTTACCGTGGAGTATCCAGCAAGGCATTCTCCTTCCCCCACAAAACTGCTACCATTGGTGAAATACTCAACGTCGGGTCCTTGAGAGACTGGTCCATTAAGTTCAGTTGACTGGAAAATACTTTGTCCATGACTTCGATGCAATCATGATAGGGCCGACCCGACCCGACAGGCAGCAGGATTGCAAGGTTGAGGGTTCACACCACTTCTAGGTGAATACATGAGTTTTCACATAGCATTCTCTGATATTTGACCATCCAGGCATTAGTCAGCCAGTATTGTCCCTTATACTCCATTAATGTAAATACCAAATGTGGCACTTAGGCTATTAATTCTTGTCCCATGGTCAATTTGTCAGCCTCTGCCATTAGAAGGGTCATGGCTGCATGTGCTCATAGGCAAGGTGGCCAGCTTTGGGCAATGGAGTCAAGTTGCTTGGAGAGGTATGCCACCGGACGATGCCATGATCCGAACATTTGGGTCAAGACTCCTACTGCAACACCATTATGCTCATGCATGTACACGAAAAAAGGTTTAGACATTTCTGGGAGTCCCAGGCCAGGTGCTCTAGTAAGAGCCTGCTTAATTTCTTCAAAGACTTTTTGTTGTGTTCGCTTTCATAGCAAAGGTTCTCATTCTCCCCTCTTTGTGGCCTCATAAAGGGGCTTTTCCAAGATAGAGAAGTTAGGTATCCGGATTCTGCAGAAACCTGTGGCCCTGAGGAACTCTCAGACCGAGCATCGGGTTGATGGCACCAGAATCGAGCACATGTGTTTTTTTTTGTTTTTGTTTTTATTTTCCAGGCCGAGTTGACGCTATCCTTGGGATAGGTGGAAGCCAAGACATTTGACATTTTCTTGACAGATTTGGGCCTTTTTCCTTGAAACCTTGTAGCCAGCCTCCCATAGGAGGGTGAGGAGATGTTATGTCCCTTCCATACAGTCCTTCAGCATCTACCTGGCCAGTAGTAAATCATCTACATACTGAAATACATGCAGCCCCATGTTGGTCCACTGGGAAGGCTTTTAAATCAGAAGCTAATGCCATGCCAAAAATGGTCGAGGAATTTTAGAGCACTTGAGGCAATCTAGTATATCAACTGGCCTTTGTCGTTATTTTTGGGATTCTCCCACTGAAAAGGAAAAATTGGTTGACTCTGAGGGACCAAGTGGATATGAAAAAATGCATCCTTAGATCCAAACATGTAAAGAAGGCAGCCTCAGTGGGGATAAGACCCAGGAGAGTGTAGGGGTTGGGAACAACTAGATGTAAGGTAACAGTGGCCTTGTTTACTGCTTATGGGTCCTGAACTGGCCAGTAGTCATCTGTTATCGATTTCTGGACCAGTAGGAGAGGCGTGTTCCAAGACAAGTGGCAGGGTCGGAGGATTCCATACTTTAGAAGTCATTCCAGATGTTTCTGGATCCCAAACATGCGAGGGATGAAATATTGTTTCTAGTGGGTGGGTCCAGCTCCCAGTTTTAGTTCTACTACTATTGGGAGTACATTTCAGGCTAATCCGGGAGGATTGTCCTCAGCCTATACCCAGGGCACCTTGACGGGAAGTTCAGGTGCTTGTCATGGCTTTTCTATGAGATTATAGAGATGCCATTTTTCTCCTTGGGGGACTGTGAGAGTCATAATTTTTGCTTTAGGTCTCCGTAGGGTCAGAGCTGCTTGGCCATTGGAGTTGCAAGTTATCTGGGCTTGCAAATTTCCCAAGAGGTCCCAACGCAATAAAGCCACAGGACAGTTGGGGAGGTATAGGAATTTGTGGATAACTTCTTGGCCTCCTAGATTACATCACCAAGGCCATAAGAAGGGGCAATAAGCCCAGCCACCCATGGCTCCCACAATAGTGTCTTGTCTCTGTGAGAAGGGCCTATGGGCTGAATTACCACAGAATTCTCTGCCATGTGTCTACCATGAAGTCAAGGGGTCAGGCCCCCAGGGTCATTTGGACCATAGGCTCCTGGGGGCCTAACAAAATGGAGCCTGGTCTGTCCTAGTCTTTCTTATAATTTCCACAGCAGCTAGGTTAACAAAATCATTCTCGGGGGTCTCATATGGTTGGAGCGAGAGCTGATATTATCCTTGGACCCCCTGGCCTCTCCCTCTTCCCCTGGGATTGGACGATAATATTCTGGACATTTGTTTTGCCAATGACCTTCTTGGAAACAGTGAGCACATATCTGTGCCCCAATCTCATATCTGGGCAGGGTGGTTATTCCTGTTGGCTCCCTCTCTGGCCCTAGCCTCAACTCCAGCCCAGCAGGGCCATTTTCTGGGAGTATCCCGACGGTTCCACCAGGGCGGCAGCAAGCGGATCTACCTTTTTTTTTCATTTTTTGGTCTGCTTCTCATCGGGTCTCTTGTTCTTGGTTGATGAATACCTTCATTGCAACCTCTAAGTTGGCTACCATTCATCCCAGCAAAGCCCTCTAACTTCTCTAGCTTGCATCGAATGTCTCCCTGAGCCTGACCAACAAAAGCTGCATTAACCATTCACTGATTTTGGGCTGCATTTGGGTTGAAGGGGGTGTAAAGATGAAATGCTCCGCATAGCCTCTCGTAGAATTGACTTAAGCTTTCTTCAGGTTCCTCGAGCACCTCTGAGGTTTTTCTCATGTTCATAGTCTTCTTCCCTCCTTCCTTCATACCACTTAAAAGAACCTCTTTGTAGCTTGGGCACTTGAAATTCCCAGTCACTGTTAGGGTCCTATTGGGGGTCTTCCTTGGGGAACTGATTCTGGGCTGAGGCCTGAGCATTCACCGTCCCTGCAGGAGCGTGCTCCTCTAACCATTTTAAAGTGGCCTGAGAATTCGGCGGCATTCTTCATTGTTAAACAAAGTCAGGAGGAGCTGGTGACAATAAATCCAAGTGGGCTTGTGGGTCTGGATGATGAATTGCATTAGATCAATCATAGGCTGAGGTTTTTCACTGAACGAGGGGATATGGTTTTTCCAATTCAGGAGATCAGTTGTGGTAAAAGGCTGATATATAAAAGTACATTGTCCCTCTTGGATCTGGCTGCCTTGACTGTAGTAGAGGGGCCCCTTAGTTTCTCTCAGTGGTAGCTGTAAGGCATCTCTGTTCCTGTGGGGAGAGGGGCTGTTTGCAAAGTCATCCTGGCTCTTTCCAGCCAAAGTATACAGAGTTAGAACCAGTGACTTTGGAGTAGCTGTGGCCAGGGTGTCTTGGGTGACTTCAGGGAAGGGTGGCTTCAGGGGTGTGGGTAGCCTTTGACAGGGCTCTCGCTGCAGTAGCTGTGGGAAGTGCAGGCAGTAGTGAGGGATACAATGGCACATAATGTGGAGGGATTTCCTTGGGCTCCCAGACAGAATGGGCTTCTAGGGCTCCAATTGGCACTTTGAGGGAGCCATTATGATGATTTTACAGTTCTATTCTAGACAGACTTTTTACTAAGGTGGCCAAGAAAGGACTATATCTTGCCAACAGTCAATGTAAGGAAATTGGTCAGGGTGGTCAGGGTCCCCCATAATGACTCTAAACACTTTGCTAACTAGTTCTTTGTCTAGTGACCCCTAGGAGGGCCAGCCCATCCGGAACAAAGACCAATCTATTTCATAGAACGTCCAGAGTTTTCCAGGAGTCAACTTAATACCATAGTCCTCTGAATATCCCTTTTTAAAATTATTCATCATACACTCTAGAGGGGTAAGCATACATTGTTTGCCACTCATTTTTTCCCTCTAAAAGATGACAATCGCACACGAGAAAGGGAAAGTGAAGGGGTAAGCACTTGCTTTGTACATCTCCAGTAGCTCTCTTCGTGGAGATATGTCAGGCACCTCTTAAAAATTGGTGGATCGGTATAAGCCCCCAACCTGGTTTTGATTCAGGATGTATCTGGACCCTACTCCTGCCCTAAGTCATATGATGTTGCCACCGACCCATGGATTGGGACTCTACTCTCACTTCACTGCTAGTCAGCATCTCATTCACTTGCACTCACACAACATTTCCAACCCACCACCCAGCACCTTACAGTTGCGATTTCTTCCCCTATGGGACTACTTGGGCAACTCTGGGAGATGATCAGGCTCCCCTTCTACCTTTCAGGCACAGGCTTACCAAATTGAATCTGGGTTCTCTTATGGACAGTGCTCCCTTGGCTGGTTCCTGGACCTCACTGGGTTCCTTTGTGCTCCCGGGGTCTTTGCCCCAGCACACCGGGAGGGCTAGCACCCTACGTATCAATTGGTCTGCTGGTGCCAGGTGAGGTCACCTCTCCTGGCATCCCAAGTGTCACACCCTGGCTACAAGGGAGGTAAAATCACCATCTCCGTATCCTGGGAGAGTCCCAAGAGGTGTGGTAGGACCCTTTACAGAGAGATGGGACACTGAGGCTTCTTTGCTATGAAGTAGCATTTATTTGTGCCAGCACTGGCCCAGCAAATTCACATCCAAAGGCTGAACCCCAAAGACTATGGGGCATTGCCTTATATACTTTTTACTAACTTCTCTTTACATTTTAGCCCCTTTGTCTCCCTTACATGGCAATATACATTTTGATTGGGTACTTCATGACACAGGATTGCAACAGGGTTATGCATGCACACTTAAACATTGATTGCACCATGTTGCCTCCTCTTTGTTCTGGGAAGGCCCTTACCACAGTCTTACTTCCTTATCCCTAGGGAAATAATTACCATTTCATTATTGAAAGTGGACCTCGTAATACTGATTTTGAATCTAAACTTCAGGGGGGCCTGAGCCCCAGGGCCCCCAAGGCCATTTTCACAGCCAATGTTGCTTTCTTCTTATCTGGCTGTCACCAGTTGTTTCCTAGGGAATGTGCCACACCTACCCTGCCATTTGTAATAATTTAGCATTACCTGAAATATTTGAAAAGATGTTTATGATCATTTTAGCACATTACTTCTCACTCGAGCTGGAAGAATTCAGCATTGAAGTTATCAGGTAGATATAATTAGAAGTATTAATACCAATAATAGCAATAAGCTAAGGCTATCTCTCATTTTAGCAAACAGCCTGAACACTGAGGGGCTGAAAATGATGACTGTTGGTATACATATATGTCTGAAAAAAACATTTAAATCACATTCAGACTATAATGTTTTAAGATGCTTGGAGAATTTTCTGCAGGAGATTTAGCTTTATGGTAAAGAACCATTGTCAATCTCCCTGGATGGCTCACTCCAAGACATTCCAAAGTCTAGAAGCAAAAAAAAAAAAAAAAAAAAAAATACTATACAGGAACATCATTGTCACAGGATCACTGTGACATGTAGGCATACTTAGAGTTGACTGAGAATATAATTTAATCTTCTAACCCTGGCTTACAAGTCACAGCTTGTAAGTCTTTCCTTGTTATTTTATCTATTGACTGCCTGATTTGGTCACAATGGCCTCCTTTTTGATTTCTTCATCCTCTTTCTCCCCTCATCCTTCCCAGCCTCTAGTTATCACCATTCTACTTTCTACCTCCTGAGATCAACTTTGTCTTTTTTAGTTCTTATGTATTTGAAAAATGTGAGATTTATTTTTGTTCCAAGGACATATATTGGGCAAAGGATAATCTCTTCAATAAATGGTGCTGAGAAAACTGAAAATCCAAATTCAGAAGAGTGAAACTCAAATCCTATTTCTCACTATAAACAAAAATCAACTCAAAATGAATGAAAGACATAAATATAAGACCTAAGACTATGAAACTACTAGAAGAAAACATTGGAGAAACAGTTCAGGACTGATTCTCTCTTGTCTAGCAGGATTCAATTCAAACCTCACCTCCTTAAAGAAGTCTTCTCTGATCCTGCTAGTCAGAGTAGCTTGTCATCACAATGTATGACTCTGTTTTGTTTCTCCTTCATAACACTTATTACCCTCTGAAATTATCTTATTTGAATGCACATGCTTAGTTTATATGAGCCCTTCCAATCTACCCAATAGACTGTAACCTCAACAAGACCAGGGAATTTGTTTGTTTTGTTCACTATATCGAGGGGAGCTCCTGCCATAGTTAAGTGCTTGATAAGAGATAATACTGATGAGATTCATAAACCCCACACACATGTCCTTAGTGCTACATGTATATTAATGTATTTATTTCTCACAACACCCTGCCTTGTAAGTTAGATACTATTATTATCCCCATTTTGCAGATGAGAAAACTGAGAGAAAGAGAGATTAGGCATTTGCCTAAGGGAATGCAACTAGTGACAGAGTCAGGATTTGAACCCAGACAGTCTAGGTCTTAGCATACCCATATAATAAATGTATGTTGAATAAATGAATGAAACAATGTATGGACACATATGAACATGCAAATGTACACAATTTGTGCATACAATTTACACACATGCTTTGCATTTCCAGAAGTTAAAACATGTTTGTGCTAATTCAGCCATGTAGTATATACTTTTTCAGGTCATCTAATTGGAATAATGCATATTCACAGAGAATGTGAAAGGAACTGAAAAAGAAAAGTCTAGCAAGATGTCAATATTAACCACATGGTCATGAAATCTAATACAGTAGACAAGATACCTAAGTGCCTCACAGGTGTACTAAGAGGTGAAATTACTTATAAAGTGCAAACTAATGACTCAAGTAAATGTGAACTTACAGAAAACAGTTAACCTGTTTACATTTAAATTTCCAAGTATAGCAAGCTTTATAACAATAATATAAAGTTACAAGAATTACAGAATTTGAATTAATTACTTTAAAAATCATCTCATACCATGACATGAATATTTGCATTATTCATTATAATAATTTTCAGAATATTTTCATGTACATGCCATGTACATTAAAAAGTGTTTGTGTACACTATATATCTTATAAATATGAGGGGAAATAAAGTATATATATATATACTTTATACACACACACATACACACACTTCATTCCACCTCATTTGACCCTTACGTTATGTAGAAAGGCATATAAAATTATTCTCATTTTTCCAATAAAGAAATTGAGCCTCAAGGAAAGTTTGAGTAATTTGGTCAAGATCAACATGACTAACAAATATTATTGGGTGAGAAAACATGGAAGAGAAAAGAATTAAAAGCAGCAGAGAATGACTGCTATGTGCAATCAACTATTCTAGATGGTTCACCTGTGCTATTTTGTCTGATACCTCTCTGTCACCATTCACAGGACATGAATCTAGCTTTAGAGAAAGAGAATGAATTGCTGTAACACAGCTAGTTAATGAAGAGTGACTGAGGTCTCAAACCTACCTCTTCTGACTTCAATACAATGAATAATTGAAATAATAAGCCCATGTTTGTATGTATATTTTGTGCTCTTCTGTTATACATGAAAAATCTATATTCAAAGGAGTGGTTCTTAGTGATAGAGATGTAAAATATAGTATTTGGAAAAAGAACTACGTTTTAAGCAGCTTTGATCAGTGAAAACCATATATAGCAAAATGTTTTTGAAAATTATTTGCAAATCGGAACTCTAAATATTTAGCAGGAAGTATTTGTCATTCAACCAGTTCTGATTTTTAACACCACTTAGCAAAAGAAAAGACAAAGACAAAAAAATATAAGCATGCATTTGGTAGTAATAGATTTTTAGAATATCTTCTTCATATATAAATAATTTACAAAATCATTGAATAATTTGTTTATTATATCTGAATGTTTGATGAGAAAAATGTTGTTAATTTACAAGTTGGACTCATGCAGTTCTGACTTTTTAGTACAAAATCAAAAAGCATCGTGGATAATTTGCATTTGACTCTGCTGTAAAGCTTCAATTATTTACTTAGATAGTTAAGTATAGCACAGTGTGAAATCATTTAGTTTAGAATTTAGCTATATTAACCATTTACATTTACATATAATTATATAATTTTCCCATATCTCCTGTCTTGTATTTATACACTATGTATTTTAATGACTGAACTTGTGATATTTTGTGCATTTGATTGTGATACTAAACAAAATAATACTTAAACACTTTTATGAGTTAATCAAAGTTTTTCTTCTAGAAATCTAATATGGATTTTATATATCCATCTATATGGATCTATGCATAAACTGATATAGATAGATATGTGGATATAGGTCTCCATTTATCTATAGATTTTGACTATTTATCTTTATAAGATATTAAAATCAACTTTATATATGAGTATATGTGTCTGTGTATTATGCATCATTTCTATCATGTTGGTTTAGCATTTCATGAGAAATATACCAGGTAAAATGAAATTCTTACACTAGGGAATAAAAAATATAGTTTCTTTGATCAATAATATGTTTTGACTAGCATATATGCACAATTCAAACTCTAGGCTGTCACTGCTGTAAAAAAGTAACAGGTGAAAACACGGTAATTGTATAATTAACTAATATCCTTGTTCTGCTTGAAATAAAATAGTATTATGAATAATTATTGTTATCTTTCTTGAAGGTAAAGGCAAAGATTTTTATATTATAAATGTATGCACATCTGTGCTGTCACGTGAATTCTGTAAATTTTATCTACTAAAATACAGATCAATTCTTAGACTTGTGAGAAAATCCAACAACTTTTTGTGCATTAGTTCACAGAACTTAGAAAAATTGCATGATACTTTCTGTTTTTAAATTTTATTTTAAAGGTGTGGGGTACGATTCAAGTCAGGTTCAGCTATACAAATGTTCATTATGCAGGTAGCCTTGTTGATGAGTCGTGTACCCCCTTCCCCAGGCAGATTCCCACTACTGCCAATCCTGCTTCCCTGCTCCCCTCTCAGCAGTTTCCCGCTACTGCCAATCCTTTTCTTATAGTATTATGATGATTATTCAAGGTCCACTTATGAGTGAGAACATGTGATACTCAGTTCTTTGTTTCTGTGAAAGATCACTCAGTATTATAGACTTTAAGTCCATTCAAGCTGCTGTGAAGTTCATTATTTTGTTCTTCTTTGCGGCTGTGTAATATTCCATTATGTACATGTACCACATTTTTTTAATCCAGTCCTCTTTTGATGGGCGGCACAGTTGGTTCCATGTTCTTGCTACTGTGAGCAATGCTGCGATAAACATATGTGTACAGGCATCTTTTTGGTAGAGTGATTTAAGTTCCTCTGGGTATATTCCCAGAAATGGGATTGTTGTGTCATATGGAAGGTCAATTTCTAGCTCTTTTAGGAATAACCACACTGTTTTCCATAGAGATTGAACTAGTTTGCATTACCACCAACAGTCTAGAAGGATTCTCTTTTCTCCAGTCTCTGTTGTTGTTTGTTTTATTAATTATGGTCATTCTTGCTGGAGTTAGGCAGTATCTCAATGTGGTTTTGATTTGAGTTCTTCCAGGAAAATTCAGTAGGGGGATTGCAGGGTCGTATGGAAGGTCGATTTTGTAGATCTTTTAGGAATTGCCACACTGTTTTCCACAGAGGCTGTACTAGTTTACACTCCCACTAACAGTGTAGAAGTGTTCCCTTTTCCCCACATCCTCTCCAGCATCTGTTGTTTTTTGAGTTATTGATGATAGTCATCCTGACTGGAGTTAGGTGGTATCTCAATGTAGTTTTAGTTTGCGTTTCTTTGATGACTAGTGAGGCTGAGCATTTTGTCATGTATCTTTTGGCTGCTCATATGTCTTCTTTTGAGAAGTGTCTGCATGATACTTTCATATGAATTAAAACTCTTTTTTTCCCATTCAGCACACCCTTCCCCACTATGAACTACTGAGTGGTTTTAACATATACATATCTCATTCTAACAACATTTTTTGGAGTAAATGGCTGGATCTTTCTTGTGAAGGGATTATCTCTATTATTAAAGACCAGAGGAACATACTATATAGAAAATAAAACAGAGAAAATTCACATGAGCTAAAAAAGGATTTCCTTATAACAAGAGATGCTGAATTCTAAAATAGATTACTTTGGTGGAGAAGTCAGAATTATTTTATCTGAAAAATGATTAGAAAGTGGACAGATGTGAATCTCTCTGTGGGTCATTCTGTGTCATTCTATTTCATGGCAGGGCAGTGATCCTTTTTCTTTTTTTGGTAGAAAGACTTCAAAAATTTGATTGTAAAAGTGAAGTGTGCTTATTATAGAAATATAAAATAAGGGAAAAAATGAATTTGAAATTACATATCAAATAATCTCTTTGAATATTTCAGTGTATTTTGTCCATGCCAAGAAATACAGGAAAACTTGTTCATTCATAAATACATAAGTTTATTTCTTCAGTGAATATGATGCCATTTCGGTAAATATGATGCCACTTCTGTATTAACCACTAGCCTGTAACTTAGGATAGTGAACAAATAGGAAAGTTCACAGACTTATAGAATTTATAATATAGAATAAGAAAGCAGAAAAGAAGACAAATCTCAAGAGGCAAATTCATCATTTGTCTGATGGCGATGGGAGCCTGGGAGAAACAGCAGGGCTGGGCAAGTGACACTTTTGCTAATTTACATAGTGCAGTCAGGGAAGGTCTCTTTGATCATGTGAATGCATACAAAGGCTTGCAGGCACTGACCCCACCTGCTGCAAATGACTTGATAATTTAGAAAAGGTAAAATAGCAACAAAAATATTCCTCATGTGTTAGGAATCCAAAGGAGGCAGGATTGCTCATATAAGGGTTAGTTGAAAAATGTCTCTGGAAACCTTGACTTAAATTTCTACTATTCTTTTCTGCTAGACTCTACACTTTTTCAAATCTATCCCAATAGCCTTCTAATCATAGTGTCTTACACACAGCAGGTTTGTAATCTAATATCTGAGATTTTAACCTCAAATCAAATATTGCTGTGACTTAAGATAAACTTTCTATGCAATGATGGCATAAAACACACCTGATAATTATATACTACTTTCTGAGTGTCCTACAGTGTGTGTCTGTTATAATTTGGTTTGTAAAAAGAGCAAAAATTATATTTTCCCAATTGAACTTAGAGGGTATACATAATTACAGTCTTTAACATTCTTCTAAATGGAGACTTTTATCTATAAACTGAGAATTAAGCAGCTTTAACTTTTGTGTTAGTGCCAGAATAACTGGTCTTCCCAAGACACAAGTTTTTCCACATTACATTTCTCTTTTGCTATGAGGATACAAAAAAGGTAAGGGGTGTGATGAGGGTTTAGACCTGCACAGTTCAGTTAGTTCTGATAATCCGTTGAACAATGAATCCATTAAATACATGTGCTTGTCTATATCTACCACTGCTTTCTAGAATGTTAATAGTTTTCACTGAATTATTTCACATATGTAATTTACAAAGAAAAATTTGAGTTTCTCATGATTTGTAATAGCAGTGGAAGGACATTAGCCAAAAATAACTTTAAATGCAAAAATTATTACATAAAGAAAAGCAGTACAGAGATTTCAAGATCTGATTGGGATCTCAGTAGTTCATCTAGTTCAGTTACCTGCTTTCCAGGGTAGGCAGCTATATTCATGTAATATTTGGGAATGGTGATTATACCATTTGCTTTAGAACTTTAAGTTCAATACTTGTAGCTGCTTTTTAAAAATTAAGTCCTTCCTTTGGTCTTTAAAATTCTTGTTAATTTAAGTCTAATATGTCATACTCCCAGATGAGGGATTCATATTATATAAGATGACAGTGCTGCAGCTCCAATTCATGTGACTGAAAGGGATCTTCAGTGACATTGTCTCCCTCTGACCACACATTAAGCAAATGAAGTAATGGAGACAAAAAAAATATATTAAGTGACTTAACCTGGACTCATACCAGCATTCCACAAGGCACTCAGGAGCAGAATGTGGGGCTGTGTTCCTGATTTCAAAGTGCATAGGTAAGCCCTGTTGATGTTCAGTCAATCTGAAACCACAGGCAGAAAATTTTCCACATATAACTTTCGCAAAGGGAGATTCCATGTAAAGGAGAAAACAGTTAAAACATGCAAATCCTGTAGCAGTCAGTTCCATTTGTCCTTTATCTCAGATGATGACATGGCTCCATTTCTTATTATCTGGGGGTCTGAATATGACTGAAAAAATCAATATGGGACATCATCATTTTCCATAGTTATTGAGCATCCAGTATACATAAGGTACTGAAGTCAGCCCTCTGCACTGCAACCTTTCACACAGGCCCAGGGCTGGAGGTGCAGTTTCTGCCTGCAATTCTTGCCTCAGACAATTTTGGGGACCTCTGTCCTAAACTGAATAACATCCTGTTTTCAAACTAAAATTTTCATCAAAATTCCTGTTGAATTTAGTGTCTCCTTATCACCAAACACAATGTTCCCGTCTTCTAGTACATATGCTTTTCCAATGCTGCTGGCTGTTTATTTCAGATATCGTCCTATTCAAAGGATTTTCTTAGTTAAGAGATGCTCTATGATTTCAACTACTATATACGCTGACATATTCATACCCGGATAAGATTTATGGTACTTGTGAAAAAGTTGTAATCATTATTCACTGAAAATATTTAATTGCACATTGTCACTCAACTAGGTTGTACTCAGGGAGCTGAACTCAATTATAACATTAGCACAAAAAACCATAAGAGCAAATAGATGTTACAAAAATTGCATAATGTATCCACTAATCAAATATGAATTAATTTTATATTAGCTACTGTTTTAGATTATCCATGTCCTGTTTGCTCCTGCTGTTATGTTTTCCTATCCATAGATATAAGATTAACATGGATTGTTTTTGTTAACATTTGAGAAATGTCAAAACACAGCATCTCACATTCTACTAGTGACCTCTTTCTGATTTTCAACCTATGTGCTCTTGTCTCTGGTGAGATTTTCAGATCTGATCTATGTGGGAATCAGATATACTCACCAGGGTTTTGCAAAAGTATGAAATGGAACATCATAATGAAAGTGCATGTCCCTGGTATGAGGTTTCTTTATGAATTCCCAAATCATTTAGGTTCAGTTACTGAAACTTGCAAGTGCCTTGGATATGATCAAATGAGGATCTGCACACTTTACAGACACATACTCCTTTCTTGGGGCCCTCTATTATAAAATGCTCCTCGCTCTTAATCTGTTAGCATTGTGAAGACACACATAAGGCCCAGGAAATGTCCTTTAACAATTGCCCATGCTACCTACTCCTTTTGCTCTTTTTTTTTTAAACTGAAAGGCTGTGGACAAATTGAAGTAGCCAGAAGAGTTTTTCAGCTGTCTAGGGAATATTGTTTAACTTCTGAGAGGTTTAGGGTCAGCAAGTTATGCTAATAGAGAAGTTGTAAACCAGGCTTTGAATGATCCAGTTGGATTAATAATAGGTCCTCAGTCATGTCAAGATATGTACTAAGGAGCTCCTTGTTATCAGTGTATAAATATGTTGGGCTTTTCTGATAGTGGATAATGAGATTATTATTGTTGTTGTGGTTGTTGTTGTTATTATTATTATTATTATTATTTTGGCTGCCCAGGTCTGGGAAACTTGAGAGTCTTGGCAAAGTCAGTGATCACTTGGTTTATTTGCTGCCATGACAAACATACCAGGTTTTGAATTGAAAAAGGAGATAATAGATAATATATTTTGCTGGCTGATGGCAGCCTTACTGGCAGTCATGTTACATTTTTAGGGTGGTCGTAGATAAGCATTTAGTGGCAGAAGTCTAGTGTTCAGTGAAAATGCTGTGTTTGTCTGAATGGTTTATGTGTGAAAAAATTGGTATTAGTCCTAACCTCCACAAACATTTTTTGTTCTTGTCCAGCTTTTGAAGTTGAGTTGCTAAATAATTTTGTAAATTGACTAATGTCTAGTACATTCGCTATCTGCTTATAGCATCCAAAGTCGGTTTCTATTGCTTAGAACTTACAGCCCTGGCTACTGTTCCTACACTGTGTAATACATATTGGTGGAAAATTTTGCATTTGGGGACTTATTGATAATTTAGTTTGCTACAGAAAGCTTATCAATTCCTACATTCAAAATAATCTTTAGAGAATGAAAAATAAGTGTAACAGTTGTCTTTCTTATGGCATCCTATAGTTATATTTTCATTCTGATTCCATTGCAAAGAGACCACTCTGTAGATTTAGGAATGCCTTATGCACTGAACTTGCATCAAGGATATTGTTTTAAAGATTTATAGTTTAGTCATATCTGTTCACGTGTTTGTTTACTGAGCTAAACAGTCGAATGAGTTATCTAATTCTGTACTATAGTGTCTGCAGTTACCAAGATCAAACCACCTCAAATCTTGGTTTATAATGAAAATGCCCCCCCGAGAACCTTTATGTGTAATCCGGAGAGAAACAGCAGACCTGAGGCAAAGATTTAGCTTTCAGGGCTATATAACTTTATTCTGTGTTTAATGTGAGGTTTAAAGCTCATGCTGTCGGACAAGAGGTTTTAGACTTCTGAGCAGGAATGTGCTGTACTTTTGAAATGAAGAGCAGTGAGAATACTATTCCCTCTCCCGTCACATTAGCAGCAAGACTCGCTCTTCAAATGTTTCCTGCTGGTTCCCATAGAGCACAGGAAGCAATGTTCTGGTGATTAAGCAGCAATATCATTATAAAAGCCAAATGAATAATCATTGTGTTAATGAACTTTATCTCAAAAAAGATTAGATTTTTAATGTTAAGCCTCTCCAGTATGAAAGAGAAAATGTATTTCCATTCCATTTAATCAACCAGAGATGTTCATAATCTATACAATTTCATATCCTGTCTGTGCTTATCTCTCTAGATCTGTATGCACAGTGACTTCAGTGGATGCTGTTTGATCATTCTACTAGATCTCATTCTCTCTCTCTCTTTCTCTTTGTCTCTCTCTCTGTCTCTCTCTCACACGTGCACACACACACACACACACACACACACACACACAAGTCTCCAGAAATTTAGCCGTGTAGTTTTTCATGAATTAGATAGATTAAATTTGTTGATAGCAAGCAACATGTGGTTCACAAATTAGTGATAACAATCAAATCCCTGAGAAACAAATTTTGTCACTTAAAACAAATTTGGAGTGGCTCTTTAGTGAAAAAAGAAGAAATATTAATTATCTTTTATAAAGTGCTTTTATGAGCTTTGGGTGCTGAGTTCTGTTTTCAAACACAAAACATTCCCTCCAAAAAAAAAAAAAGACAGGCTTTTGCTAGACAATAGCAGAAGATAATTTATTTTTTCACTATGAACCTAAAATTTTTGCATTCTCTTTATATTTTCATCTTATATACTCTTAATGAATTTCCATAGACATAAAATGTGTGCCAATTACTGCTATTATCATCCCATTTATTTCTCCCATTAGTGCCATTGTACCGGATGATTCTATGAAAGAAACATTCCACATAGGAGTCCTGCTAAGTAGATGCTTATAGCTCAGAATGGACACCTGTGATCCAGACAAAATCATCCAACAAGAAATGTGGAATTCTTTAATACCCCAAGGACAGTGTCTAGTCAACACTTTCAAACCTTTTTCCTTATCAATTCTCAACTGTGGTGTCATGGGCCATTCATGAAGAAAGTATGCCTATTCTTATCAACACTATAGCTCAGTATTTTGCAAAGCATGGTATGCAACATCATTCTATATGATGTATGAGCAAACATTTAAAAATATAATTTTAACTATGTAATAGGAAAATGTATTGCTCTCTTATTATAATGTAATTTTCTGCATAATTTTATCATGCTTGAGACTAAATTGAAAAGTGAATCAGTTGTAAACTAACTTAGAAAAGTGACAGGGAAAGTCATAGTTAGATAATAATGCTTGTATAGAAAACTTATAACATTTGTATGTGAACAATGGAGCCAGAGTAGTATGATTTTAACCATAGTCCATTACCATTTCACGTGGGAATCAATAAAAACAGTTGAGAATTATTGTCTGAGTTTTAATTCTCTCTCTAGAAAATTTTGAGACAATAATTTGGATGCTGACAATTTATTTGAGAGATAATTCCAGAGAGTGTTGTGAAGGAGTGGGAAAGAGACACATGGAAGGAGAGAAAGCCAATCAAGGCATGTTGAGGTTAAGGGCAATTCCGAGCTCAATCATACTGGGTACATGTTAATTAACTGTAGAGCTCACTACAGCATTGTTCCACTGAGGGCATGGAAGCTTGGGTATTTGTCCACATCTTCCCATACATCACTGGTTGGTGGTCATTCTTGGGACTGTTAGTTCCCTGGAACTTCTGTCCTACATTGAAGAGTCCAAGTGAAATTTCTGGGTACACTGTGTCTTTAGGCAGAGAGATGCTGGATACTTTCAGTGGTATGGGAAATGGGAGACGCCCAGAGAGCATTTGCTACAATCTTTGTTCTAGATGTTTTCAAATTGCTTTAAGATGCTTTAAATGATGAGGGATACATGATTTATTTTCCAGAAGGACTTTTTAAATTGCATTCTAATTCCAGAAAAATTATTCATCCCAATATACTATGAATGAGATAAGTTTTTTTTTAAACTGAGCTATCTATGATGCTACAATTAGGTTGAATAAGCAAGAGTTGAATCCTATTTATTTTGTATTGTGAATATTATTTGATGACTTGGTAGATGATGAGTTAATACTCATATATTTAGATATGATTATAAATATATACACATCTTAGGCTAAAATTTAATTCTGGAAATCAAGAATAAGGGAGAAAATAGATATTTGGGAGGAAAAACGGAAGAAAGCCCAACAAATGATGCATGGCTCCATTAGTATCCAAAGGGGTTTTTACGGTCAACCACTTTTCAATTACCCTCCAACCACTAAATACTTAGTTTTTTTTTTCCCTCTCGAGAGCCTCTTGTTTAAGTACATTAATATTTACTTTCCTAGGCTGAATCCAATCCATTTTTTTGCCATCTCCAAGTAGCTGTCAAGGTGCATACTTTTTTCTATGTTCTTTCTAAAACCTGCAATATCTCCCCAGTTTTGTTAGGATAGTCTATCTCTATCTTTACCCTTCAGGTCAGCTGACAATAATAAAAGTTGTGCTTTGCAACTTTCTTTTTAAGAAAGTTACATATTAATTAGGATATAAGTACATATCTCAAATCCTCAGTTGAGAAAGTTAAAGTGCTGCTTGGACTTTAAAATTGATCTTAATTTAGTGGGACAGAAGCTTACAACCGGAGTAGGGAAGGTCAATGGAAGAGTGCCCTATCACTTGAAAATATGCCCTACTTAGTACCACTAGCACCAACCTCTCACTAAGAATAATGACTGGAGAGACGGAATATGTTTACAAACAGTAACTTGACTCCTTTGCCACACTTTGACAGGTCTCTTCACTATTGATTTGAAATGGAATCGTAGTCTTTCTTTTCAGATCGCAAATTTATTTTTACTTCTGCACAATCCTGTAGCAAACCTTGATTTAGAATTGCTATTGTAGCTCAGTTCTTTCCTCCGAGGCACTGATACTGATATTCACTCTGGGAATGTATTTTCTTTTACCTTCCATGGTACTATCCTTTGTGCAAAACAAAAACTGGAATTAATTAATTAAAATGCACTAGAAAACCACTGCCTCTTATTGGGCACACAGGTCAAAAAGGAATCATATCCATTCTTAACTGAAAACACACAGTGGTTCAAAGAAGCAATATTTAATCCATGATTGTACAGGGGCCCATGGAAAACTAGTATTTACACGAGGGGAATAAATGCTAGCCATGATCAATTATTTCTATAGACTTTTCTCCTTAATTAAAAAAAAATCTGTCAACAAAAATTGACATTAGTAGTAATTTCATTCAATAATGAAAAAATTCACTGTGTGTAAATTCTGTGCTAGAAGGTGTTCTGATAGTTGAAAATAAGAAGATCAATTACGAATGGTTACTTCCAAGTTATGCAGTGTTCTCATATGGGAAAGAAAACACAAAGTGGTTTCTTCAGTGAACTAAGAAAGGTAGAGAGGCTTGAAAGAAGCAAAGAGAAGTGATTCACATACCACAGGCTGGTGAGCATACATGAATGGGCCTACTTCATCTTCGCAGCTTGTAGAAGAGAGGGAAAGAGGCCACAGGAAGGTAAAAACAAAAAAGATGATCATTCTGGAAAGAATTATGTCCCAGCCGGGCTCGGTGGCTCAGCCTGTAATCCCGCGCCTTTGGGAGGCTGAGGTGAGTGAATTGCCTGAGCCCGCGGGTTCGAGACCCCCCTGGACAAGCAAGACCTCATCTCTACAATAAATCAAAAAATTAGCCGGGCGTGGTAGTGCGTGCCTGTAGTTTCAGCTACTTGGAAGGCTGAGGTGGAAGGATCGCCGGAGCCCAGCAGGTCGAGGCTGCGGTGGCCGGGAGCGGCCATTGCACTCCAGTCTGGGCGACAGAGTGAGACTCCAACGCAAAAAAAAAAAAAAAAAAGAAGAATTATGTTCCAAACAAAGCAGGGAAGTGGAGGACATTTTTTCTGTGTCCTCTGTTCTTTATTCTACAAATATTTGTTGATCTTCACTATGTGCCAGGAACTGAGCTACGTTTTAGGACCAATAATCAGGATCTTTCACAGGGAAGCAAAAAGAGTTGGAAAAAGTAAACTATAGTTTAAAAGACATGGCAAATACTTAAAAACTCATCATAGTATATGAGATATTCTTTGGTTCCTGATTCAAGCACATTTTTAAAAAAAATAGATAGTTGGGAATATTTCAACATTGGCTAGCTATTTGAAATTCTTGATGAAATGTTGTTACTTCAAGTGGATTTGACAATACCATTGCTTCAAAAACAATATATGCTATAATATGTTTTCCTTTTTTTCTCTTTAGACAACTGTTTGGATTTAATATAAAATAATAGATAGCAAGAAAAAACAAGGACAATTTGCTCTACTGGCAAGCTTACATTTTGTAGCCTCTGTTCTTATTCCCTCACTTTTCTCTTTTTTAAAGTTAATATAATATATTATTCTCTGTATATCCTGATATCTTCTACTTTTCACATAATATTCTGTAAAACTATTAATATAATTTTTTAAAAATTTTATTTTAAAGATGTAGGGTAAAATTTAGGATTAGGTATGCAAATGGTCATAGTTCAGGTAAAGTTTGGGCCTCACTTTTGTCCCCACTTCACCTGGTTTGAGATCAAGTGCACTTATTGGTGAATTGTACCCCCCCCTCGCAGTTTCCCACTACTGCCAATCCCTTTCTTGTAGTATTATAATAATTATTCAGGGTCCACTTATGAATGAAAATATGTGCTACTCAGTTTTTTGTTTCTGTGATAGATCACTGAGTATTACAGACTCTAAATTCATCCAAGTTGCTGCAGGGCTAGTTCAACCTCCGCAAGACCATAAATATAATTAAATACATCAACAGATGTAAAAATACGAATCACATGATTACATTATTAGATGCAGAAAAAGCTTTCGATAAAATTCAGCATCCTTCTTAATAAAAATGCTTGAACACCTAGGCACAGAGAGAACTACCTCAGAATAGTAGGAGCCATCTACGATAAACCCACAGCCAACATATTGCTAAATGGACAAAAATTGGAAGCATTTCCCCTGAAAACTGGAACAAGACAAGGCTGCCCACTTTCACTCTTCTTTTTCAATATGTTTTCAAAAAGCCATTATCCTTTAGAGATACTTTCCAAAATATGTATATAGAATGAGAACAAAGAAATAAAGTAAATTTAAAAGTAAGAGTCTTATCCATGGTTAGTAGCTCTCAAATAATGTAGTGTTTATTGTAATGTGGCTGGTTCTGGTTTGAGAGCCTTAATCACCATGTATACTGGCTTGTCATAAATTTCATGAGCTTACTATGCAATTGAAGTAAACATGTAATATTATCTTCCTATAACCCCTCACACAGCTTGTTCCCAAGCTCCTTGTTTCCTTTGCCATTTCTGTGAGGCCCAATTGTATTACCTCTTACTTCCAGGTACCCACACTTATTCTTTAAATTTCAAAGTAATGGCTATTTTAGACCAATGTCCTTTCACTGGTTAAACTGTTCTGGTGGAATTAATATGACATGAGTCATACACAAACACAGTGAAGTGTTTACCATTTTTCAAAATAAGTTAAGAGCATTTTTTAAATTAAAAAAGCTATAATTTAAAACCACTTATGTTTCCAAAGGATGAAAAAGGAAGTGCTATTGTACATGGATGCCAGAGAAAGGAAGCAGTCCTCCACCAACCAGAGGGATGAATTTTAAAAGATGGAATCATCCTTGAATGCCATTATGAAAAGAACATAAGAATTCCATTTCTCAGCATTTCTCCTTTATGAATGCAGGAAAATGAATTCAGAAAATAAGCCCAAGCAAGCATTTGTCACTGATAAACCTTCCACCACTTGGAGGAAAAAAAGTAGTCATTGTCTTGTAGCCTGGACATTTATTTTCCTCCCTTGGATGAACTAGAATTCATTTGCTTTATTTATAGGGCCTAATCGCCTCTGCCCCTTCTCTTCTGGGATTATACTTTAGTTCTGTCTGATTATACTGTCATTTAGATCTGAAATGAGGATGGCAGAAAAAATAAGCAAAATATTAAACAGAGCTAGCTCTAAAGAACTATTTTCTAGCTTTCCTATCAGGAGAT
Organism: Tarsius wallacei; assembly: GCA_963574415.1. NCBI lineage: Eukaryota > Metazoa > Chordata > Mammalia > Primates > Tarsiidae > Tarsius > Tarsius wallacei. Next base: position 26,254 of record CAUYQG010183760.1, read on the forward strand.
AAACAGAGGCATCACCCATACAATTATGAGCCAACCGTATTTATACCACAGGTTCTCTCTCAAAGTGCCTATTTTTTTACTGTTGAAATCATGCCAAATGGCTTAGTGTCGCTTGAGTAAATATTATGTACTTACCAGGTTGGCTTGAAAATAGTTTGGGAATTAGCTCTTGATCCATCAATGGACAACAAGGAAAGTGCAGCTACTGAAAGGTCTGTTAACATTCTCCCCCGCAAGCAGTCCCTGAAGTCAGAGTCATTTTCTACTATAAGAGTTGATTAATGGGAAAAGAACTCTCGTACTAAAATAAAATGTCTGTAGTTCAGACACGGAATAGTGTAGCTAGATCAGTTTAAAACGACTTGCTTTGTGTATGATACAGAGTCATTCATTCATTCATTCTTTTATTCACACTACTCTCTGTAGGCTCCAGGGTAAAGACAGGGAATGTAAAATGGATATAATACAGTCTCTACCCTTGAGAAATTTGAAATGTAGACAGATCATACTATGCAAGATGCAGTCAACACTAGACTGTGCAATATGATGGGTACTATTTAAAGCACTTTTAATGGATCATTTTATTTTGCCTCACAACACCTCTATAGATACATAAGCTTATCATCTTAATTTTTGGATGAGGAAACTGATGTGCAGAATTTGGTATTACCCATAAAATCTATAGCACAATGGGAAAATGCTTGAAATTTTTCTATAAGGATATGAAAATACAGAAATGGATGTGGTTAATTTTGTCTGTTTGGGATATATATATTTCTAAGGTTGTGATATTATTTAAATTTAATTTTGAAAGACAAATGACCCTCTCATCAATACTCCTATAGATTCAAGCACAACTTTATGTTATTACATAGGGCACGATACTTTATTTAACTGTGTACATTTCTGTATTCTCCATTGAGTTACACATAAACACCTGTCATTTTGAATTTCCAGTAAAGTAGACTGTATTCAGCACATAGAAGATTATCAATGTATTCTGAATGTGTAAATGAGCGGTATTTCATTAGGTGTCATGAAGCGAGCTTTCCAGAAAAACAGAACAGTATTAGACACAGCACAAAGGCATGAATGTAAATGTGTGGTTTGAGGAAGAATGAGTATTCCTCCAGTTAAATGCAGGGTATAAGGATTATAGCTGTAGTAGAGGTTGAGGAAAGGGAAAGATAAGAGCGAAAAGGTAAATTGGACTGTTATTATAAATGAATTTGGACTTGACCTCTATGCAAGGGCAGCAGGGGATGGAATGAATATATGACCCGAGAAATGCTGGTATAAATATAATTATCAAGCAAGAGATGAGTTGGGAAGGGAGCTAGTCCCAGGTTGAGATGAAGTGGGCATGCACAAAACCTATTGCTGGAATGGTGGTGATTTAATGAAGGAAACTTAGTGAAATCAAGAATGTTAATGACTGATAGGATGAAGGAGATAATTCAGAGAAAAAAATATAGACAATAAGAGTGATCTTAGACTGAAGTATGCCTGGAAAGAAATTTTAGCAATCAATGTGATACGTATTTCAGTGTAAGAAACAGAAACATATAGGTTTTAAATTCTCAAAAGAATTGAAAAGAACAGAACAATAAAAATATATTTGTTCCCCAATTTTTCAGGTGTTCTATGTGATACCTAAAGTTTTTCCTGGGCCACTGAGTCTGAAATTCTAGAGCAGTCTTTTTAACTTTAAAGGTGACTATCTGGCATCATATGGTGTCCTATTGAGAGTATATTCTATATGAAAGACCATAAGAATTCAAGGAAACTACTGAAGAAATCCCCAAAGTCACTATGAACTCTAAATACCCTAGATGGAGCATCCAAACATTCTTGTGCCTCACCACAAAGTTTGTAGAACAGCTGAACCTGTTAATCTGCTAAATCACCTGGATCCAGGAATTTCTTCTTAGTCATTCCATCTATGGTTATATCAACTAGAAGAAAACAGAAATGCTTTCTCATATTGACTTAAAAATAAGGACATTTATGGCTTACCATTATTGGGAGTCCAGAAGTAGTGTGTATATCAGGAGTGACAAACTCCACTTGCTCAAGTGTAATTTCCCTGGAGTTCTTTTGACCCTGCTTTCCTCTGTGTGCGGACTCAATCCCCAGGAGGGTGATTAAATGACTGTAGGAACTGAACACATGACGGTATTTAGAGAAAGAATGAAAAAGAAGCTAATAAAAAGAAACTGTCCTAGAAAATACAAGCACAATAACCACAGACTTCATGAGCAAATATTTCCTGCATTTGCATTGTCTCAAATTATACAATATGCTTCTATGTTTAAACCTATCACTGGCAGTAGGGTGAGATTAGTCTTGGAATCAATCAGTGCACTGGAAGGCAAAAGAAATGCAAAGAGTAGGTAACAAAATTATTAGAAGGACAGAATAATCAAGGGGTCAGAGAGGTTACCCAGTGGTCAGTAACTACAAGAAGCCACTATTGCCCTTGCCCTTGCAAAAACAAAAGAGGGAAAGTGGCATGACCCAGAGTGTAGGAAATGATGCTTCTCCTAATGAAACTACTGCTCTGTCACTGGTTAAGAAACCAGGAGACCTGTGTCCTACTTCCCCTGTTAGAATTTGTAGTCATCTGCAGGTTCCCACAGATAATGATTCATTTGCTAGAAATGGAAGCAGGAAGAGAATAGCTTCTCCCTAACTACCCATTTTTATTTCCCATCCAGTGCCTCTTCCTGAGAATACCAAGCTGACATTATACTCTAAGAAATGTCATTTATTGGCTTCTATCCTTCTGCTGGAGCATATAGAAAAATCACTTTGATGTCAAGTGCCTACAGACAAATAATTAATAGCACTTTGGACCAAATGAGACAGCATATGGAGTCGAGGAGTATGGTGGGATGAAGGTAAAGACATAGATAGCATTTAGCAGTTGCTCTGAGGGACCTGAACTAAGTGGCTAAGAAACAAATACCTGAATAAAAGTGGGTTCTGTGAACTAGAGGTGAAGGAGGAGAGAACGAATGCCGGGCAGGCTAACCACAGCATACATAATAGAAGCTAGTAACTAATCCCAAAATTCATATTTATTGACAAATCCAAATTGGTAAAGAGACTTTAGAAAATATCCCTTGAACTCAAATCACTTAGATAGTGTTGTGTATCTCTTGATAGTCTAAGAAAAGTGCTGCTATATTTCTACTTTTATCAGAGAAACACCCCTCATGGACCAAGAGGAAGCATTTCTACGGGAATATTATTGTCATTGCAACACAAGACCTAAAAGGAGTAATTAATGCATTAACCAAGATTACTTCATTAAGACAGAATGTGTTAGACATGCTCAAACACATTATTGGTAAGTTTGACTACTTTATCGCTTAATTGATGCTAGCAGATTTCCTTCTCAAAGTTTTCACTTCACATTGGCTCAGTGGGGAGTCCAAGAATCATTACCACAGAACTGGAATTTAAAATTTTTGTCAACTCTTTTCCCTGATGAACTTGTCATTTAGGAGGGATTCTGGAGGCCAAGACAATCTAGGTTTCCAGTGCCACATGAGTCCCCTGATACAGTCTCACTGGACCTATTTTGACTTGTTTGGAAAAATACAAAACATTGCTCCACTAACTTACTTCTACCCTCCTTGACTTCCAGAAATTTCTAGACTCCACTTCTTGTCAAACAGATATTCTGTTTAATGACTTTTATTTCTTCTTGATCATAAATACAGCACAAAACGACTAGTCAACCCTTTATGAAATTTGGGCTTATCCATAGTTCACACCTATCTACGATGTTATAACATCATCTATCAGTTTTTTTATACTAGTCTTGCAATTCCGTACTTTCCTTCAGACAATAGGGTCTGGCCATAACTGCTGTCTTTTCTGGTTTTCTTACAAAATGTACTCTTTATCTCTATTTGGATGCTTATACACTCAATGATACTTATCATAATTGTAATTTCATTAATTATAAAAATGTTTTTATACTACAAAGAAATGTAAGCTAATTGTAATCCTTCAAAGGCATAGAGGGGTAGAAAATAAGAATTATAATCTTTTCTCTTTACCCTCAAATTTCTGCCCATTTTAGGAAAGTATATTTAATATATCCTTTTATTTTTTATTAAACAAGAATATTTAAATATGGAATATTTTATCCAGAGAAACATAATAAAGATTATAAGCTAATATACATTAAGTGCCTAAAACAGTAAGTGCTATTAACATTTTATTAAATTAAAGTATAACACCATTTATCTGCTGACTAAATATTAGTTATACTAATATTTTTCTGTTTGTTTCTTATTGTTTATACTTAAAGAAAAAAAAGTATTATAGATTCACTAAAATCTCAAACCCATAACTTTCCTCCCTGAAGTTTCTCCCCACTGTATCTTCTTAGAATGGACCTGGACATGGGGAACAAGGGTTAGCAGAAATTTTAGAATCTACTTCCTGGTGTGTAGCATCTTCACATATTTTTTTGGTAACTTTACTACATATGTACATGCCATAACTAATATATGCTATTATTTGTATATTTTTTAATTTATAAAACTGGAATCATACTGAACACATTTTTAAATTTGCATTTTCCATTCTCATTTTTTTAAGATTTATTCAATTTAATTCATGTAAATAATATTTACTCACCTCTTGTTGACAGTTTTAGGTTGTGCAAATTATTCTGCTATTACAAAGGGTGCTAAAATGAATATCCTTGTTTGTGTTACCTCAAGCTCTTCTGAAAGAGTTGCTTTAGGGGAAAGACCTAAACGTACACTTCCTGGCTTGCAGTATAAATGCATCTTCAATTTACTTATTATCAAATTATTTTCTAACTTAGTCAGATTGAACTGGATGGGAGATCCTGAAGTTGGGTGCTGACCTGAGAGGTCAAGGGTGTGCTTAGCTTTGTGCAGGAAATAATTCAAGAGTGAGCCAACAAAGTAAAGCAAAACTATGTTACGAGAAAAAGGAATAGAAAGAAGACTACTCTGTAATCAGAACAGCCCCTGTACGTTGCTGGGGTTTCAGTTGGAAAATAAAAACAGGTTTATTGAAATCTCTGTAGGCAGAGCAGCCTAGGCTGATCTATGGGAAGAACAGAAACTATATATTGCCAGAGTTTTTTTAATAGTTATTTCCTGATTATATGTTTCTTAGGAAAAAGGTGGAGAATTCTAAGAATTGGGGTTCACTCAGTTTATCGCCATTAATTGGCAAGGTCAGAACTCTCATGGTGCTGAAGGGTGTGTCATTTAGCATGCTAATATATTATAATGAGTGTATCATGAGGAGCAAGGTTGAGTAGTGGGCAAATTGGTTGCCATATTGGTTCTAGCTGGTTCTAACTGGTTATCAATGGCATCCTCTTTTTTTCTTGGGATCTCAGAAAACCAGGCTATTCATCTGTCTAGAGAAACTGTCTTAGCCGTCCAACTTCAAAAGTTAGTCTTGTTTGTCCTAGGAAATGAGTCCTGTCAAATTCCTATCTCATTATTAGTTAACATTCTTACCAAGCATGTGTGTTTCCATTTTTTCTATATTCTCATTAGCAACTGGTGTGGTCAGACATTTTAATTTTTTACCAATTTGGTCATAAAATGATATCTAATTTTTATTTTGACTCTTTTGAGCATGATTGAAAATATGTATCTTTATATATGTTGATAGGTGCTTTGATTTATCTTTTTATAAAATCGCCTGTGCTTATTTTGCTATTGGGTCATTTGTACTTTATATTGTTTTGTTCGCTATTTATTATTTTTATAAGTCATTTCTTGTTTAGTTACATTACAAATATTTCCTCTAATATGTAGCTTATACTTCTACCTCTGTTTATGGTATCTTTAATTCTAATATAATCAAATTTCCCCTTTTTCATGTTTACTCATCTTTTGCCTATTGTCAATATGTTTTTTATATTCTCTTTTGAAAGTTTTAAAGCTCCTTTTTAGACATTTAGGACTTTAAAATTTATATTGTGAATATTGTAATAGAGAGATGTAGTTTATCTTTTTTCCATTTGAATAGCCAATTGTCCAAGCATCATTTTTGAGATTATTCTTTTGCAACTTTTTAAAAAGTTTATGTTATCCCAAATTCTATGTTCAGCACATTTGTGTTGGCTCATTATTCAGTACATCTTTTCTGTTTTTTTAATCTCCCTTTTCTATTTTCCTTTTTCTCTTTATACCATTAATGCTAATTTAACAGTTATTACCTAGACTGCATGATACCCAAACTTCCCTATCAAAAAATATATATATTCTGTGTTTTGCTTCTAGCATGTCTACTTGTTTACACTAAATAGTATTTTGCCTACAAACTCTAAATAGTATTTTGCCTACAAACTCTTGGTAGAATCAGACTTTATTTTTCTATGTTTATTATATAGTATATATAAAACTAAGGCAGCTAATGCATTCTACATTTGTTTCCCATAAGAAGAGGTGACCCAGAGAAGGGATGATCAAGCAGATTATTTTACAAACAACAGTATTAGAAATTCAGCTTAAACCCAGAAGAAAAAAACAGAAGACAAAAAGAAACATTGTGGAACAGTAAATTATCAGTAATAACCTCCCTTTTCTTCCACACTCCCCCCCGAATAAAATCATATGTATTCCAGAGACTGGGATGGGAGGAAAATTATAGAAGAAGCACAAATGTTTAGTGGTGGGTCCTCAAGAAAGGTGAGATCTATCATAAGACATGGAGGAACACTAGGTAGATGTGTAGTATCCAAGGAAACCCCCAAGCAGACACTTTGGTGGCATGATTAGTTCAAATCCCCTTAATTCTCCAGTGTGTCACTGGAGTGGAAGACAATAAATAATTCTGTGCTAGATCTCTAGGACAATGGACCTAGAAACCCCTGATAAAGTTTCCAAGGCCCTAGAATCCAGTGTGAACAGTAGAGTGATTTCCCATGTGCCCAGAAGAGCAAAGAAATATTGAAAAACTTAGGAAGTTTAACTAATTTTCCTATAGCCTATTTGTGTTCATGAATCTGCAGGATTTTTGACTGACTGTTGTAACCACAAACACCTTCTGGAAATGTGGTACTCAGTAAATCAGTAGAAACCTGAATGGGCTAAGAAACAAAAGTAAAAGTAATTTCTTCATGCTTTAAACTACCCAGTGCTCCTCCTGGCATGGCAAAAAATGGTACCCTGTACTTCAACTTCCTTTCTGAGAGTGCTATAAGTCAAATGCGTGCCTTGTGATTGCCTAGAAGCTCCAACAGGCGACCATGGTTTTTTTTTTTGTTATTCAGTGATGTGGAAAGGGAGGTAGATTCAGAGATTAAATTCAGGCTGGCACTGACCTTGAATTTCCTGCTGCTTTCCTTCTCATGAATTTAATTAGATTTCACGTGTGATTATTTTTTAAATGACTCACCCCCCAAATATTAAAAGCACCTTGAAAGGAAGACTGATGGTTCCCTCTTCACTGCTCTATCCCTAAGCATGGTGATCAGAGCATAGAGAATGTTCCCTAAGCACTTGTTGAATGAATGGACTAAGTATATATAGCATATTAGGTATAAGGCTCATGCCTAGTTATAATGGAAAGAGCTCAAATGTAGGATTTAGATGATCTGGATATAATTCTAACGCATTCATTAATCATGGGTCATAACATTTTCAGAGCCTCAGTTCTTCATTGGAAAATGGGAAGCTTACATCAGATCAGTGGTTTATGAGCTGTACTTGCTCTGAGTATAATTTGAGAACTACACAGGATCAGGGAAGAAATGGGCAGTTGCCAGGCTCAGTACCTCCTATTTCTCCTTTAGTAAGAACAAAATTAATTTGTTTATTTTAAATATTAGTTTTAACATTTGTGTCTATCGTTTACACTTCCCCCACTACTATGTCCCTGATAATGTTCTATGTAATAGTCAAGGAATAGCAGAATTTTTTTTAAAAAGTACATGAAGTCTCTGCTTTCATGGCACTTATGTGAAAAGTGAATGACAAGGGCAGAAAATAAATGAATTCATAGAATTCTTTGAGATAGTGATGTGTTTCCTATCATTCTTATTAGAGATATTCAGATGTCTCTGAAGAAAATACATAGGACAATTGTGACAGTTAACTTTGTGTGCCAATTTGGAAGGTGATTTGGGATAAAATTAACTTTTAAGTCACTGAACTTTAAAAAGTGAAACAGGTTGATCTCATAAAGTGGATTGGCCTTGTCCCAGGTGGGCCTTCAGTTGAAGTCCTGAATAGAACAACAAGACTAGCATCCCTGAGCAAGAGAGAATTCTGCAGCAGATTGCTTTTGAACTTTATCTACAGCATTGGCTTTCCTGAGTCTCCAAGTTGTTGACTGGGCCATACTGTAGATTTTGGACTAAGCTTTCAAAATCATGCGAGTCAATTCCTTAAAATAAGTCTCTCTCTCTCTCTCTCTCCCTCTCTCCCTCTCTTTCTTTCATAGATATATCATAGAAATATATGTATATATTATACATACATACACATTTGTATATGTGTGTATGTATATACATACATATTATAATATTTACATACACACATACACACACATCCTGTTGGTTCTGTTTCTCTGGAAATCTCTGACTAATAATAAAGTTATAAAATAGCATATAATGAGGGTGAAGTGGGGTGAGAAGAGAAGCTGCCTTTGAGGACATTCTTGGGGAAAAGTTCTCTCTAAGGAGAGAACAATTTGAACTGTGATCTGAGTAGTGTCAGAGAATCAGTTCTGGGGGAAACAGCAATTTGAAAGGCCCTGGGATGTGAAAGAAGTTGACGTTTAGGGAAAAAAGAAAGGATGAAGAAACAGAGGCACAGATAGTTTAACTAATTATTCTTAGGACACATAGCTAATTCATAGAAGTGCCCAAATGTAACCCAAGTCTGCCTACTTCCAAAACTGGTTATCTTAAACACTAAGCCATTTGGTCTCCCTTAGAAATAGACTTGGCGGTTATACAGTTAATGTCCACAATGCAGACCAGAAGACTTCATAGGATAAAAAGCTATATGGTTTTGGTTATATTGTGAAAATATTGAATGGCTTGAAAGGAACTGTTGAATACTGAGAGTGTCACAGTGATATGAACCAGTAGAACTTATTCTTCCTTTTTATTTATATTAAGAAAAATTCTGTAAAATTCCCTCTCCGTGCCAACTTCGAAGCTGCCGGTGAGATAAAGTACCTTAAGGCAAGGATACAACCAGGTAATTGGAAGTGCAATTTGATGACAATTAGATCAGTTGTACTTGAATAGCAGCAAGCAATGATTTTAACTGACAATAGGGTAGGTTGTAATTGATGTCAATTATTCAGAGGAAGAAGAGAGTAGAAGACTAGAGAAAAGGCTTACAGTAGGCAAAGGGTTTATTATGGATACAATAAAAGTTACCAACAATATGTACTTAGAAAATGGGGTTGGAAAATTGGGAATAAACCACAAATCTTATAAGTAAAATCCTTAATATGTATCTAGACTATAAATTCCCAGGGATAAGGAGTGTGTTGTTGGATGCTCCCTATGATACAGCACAAACTTACCCTTGCTTTTGAGAGATTTAAAAACATTTTTTAATGGAAAATTTCTACAACACTGGGACTTACGCCATAGTTGTGCTGCATTTGTTTATACAGCTCCTTTCCATTTTCAAGCTCTAAGGGTTTCATGAATCCTAGGCTCATTAATTTTTATAACATGCCAATTTTGTTTATATCAAACTTCATATTATTACCCAAATGTGAAAAATGCCACACAGTGATTGTAGAATTCATTCTTTATTCCAAAGGCTAGAATGCTTCAGTCACTAGCCTTCATTGATTGTTTTGTGTAACATTGAGTCATCTGTGTACTATGCCTATGGGCTAGAGAGGAAGAAAGTAGAATCTAAAGTAGAGTAATATAATCTTCATGAAATGAATGACTTGATGAAACATATTCACAAAAACAACCTTTTGCAATTATCCATTGATAAAATGTCCTCAGTTACTCAAAATATATTTTTTAATTCAAAATGCATTAATATTTGAAAAGTATAAATATATATGAAGAAATGGGGGAAATATCACTATTCAATGTCAACGATATTCTCATCTGATAATTTCTGTGATTGTTTTTGGTTTTGGCATTGAGATGTTATTGCACTTTCCTGTTTCCCACTTTACAGTTCAGTATGACATAACAAATATTTTACCATATCATTACAAACTTTATAACTAAAAGATCAGTGACTATACATCATTTTTTCTACTCTGGCCTTATTTTTCTCAATTTTCATTTTGTCAAGGAATATCATTGTGATGCTTTTTGCATTTCAGTTTATGTTGTCAATGTGACTTCTAAGTTGGGTAAATGAATGATAATTTTTTAAAGTATGATTTAGTATTTGCCTCCTATGTAATCTCATGTCGCTAGGGTAGTGCTTCTCAAATTTAAAGTACATGTGAAATATTTGGAGATATTTTTAAAATTGAAATTCTGATTCACTAGGTCTGGGGAGGAGCCTGAGATTCCGCATTCAAACAAACTTTCCATGATGATGCTGAGCTTTGCCCTACACTTTGATAGGAAGACACAAGTAACTTTTTCTTAAATGTGTCAGTGATAAGTATATTCCAGTGTGCATGTATATCCAAGAATACTTTAGCATCGCTGCTGTCCAGGGAAGATATCATGACTGGATGTATACTTTCAGGTTTATGAATTAGTCTCCAAAAATTCAGTAGCTAAATTCACTCTTTTTCTGGCATTTGTTTTGCAGAAGGGAAGTCTGAGGACACCTGACTTTGTTTTCATTTGTGGCTAGATAACCTCTTGCATTTTCCCTCCGTGTGTTCATAGGGTCATAATTCAAAATGAAATTCAAGCAGCGAAGCCAAGTAAGCTCAAGTAGGACAAATTCTCCTACAAACCATGAACTCTAGACAAAATACAAACAACAGTGTGAAAACACTGAGTGAGCAAATGCAGTGAGATTCTGAAGGGGAATTGACACTTGTAAAAAGGAAAGAGCACAGAGTGTATCTCTGGAGTTTATAGTTTGAGCGTAGGTCATAATCAGTGTCACACTGCCAGCTAAAACTCCAACAGAAAACCTGCAGTCTTTTTGGCAGGAAGAACCAGAGGTTACAGTCTGAAGCAACCACTTTGCCTCAGAAGCCAGAAGGTAGTCATGAAAAGGAGAGAGAAAGGGGGCGCCCCAAATCTGTATATTAATTTTCCCTACAACTCAGGCTTAAAAGTGAACGATCAACTTGTAAAGCACACTGCTTAACATCTCAGCTAAGGATGAAATAAGTGAATTGACATTTTAGATGCCACCTATAGGGGACAAAGTTTAACCAAAGATGTGTAGTGTTCAGTGTAGTCATCTTCTGAAAGGAATTAAGAAGACTTAAAGAAATAAATATATGATGTTAATGGATTAGAAAACGGAATACTGTTAAAATGTTGATTTTGCCTCAAATCGATTTATAGGTTTCATGTAAACTCTATCAAAGTCCAGCAAGTCTGATTTTAAAATTCATATGAAAATATGTCAAGAACCCTAAAAATATTAACTACCCAAAACAAACCTGAGAAAGATGGACAAAGTTTGGAGACATATACTACACAACTTCAAGATTAACTGTGGAAATTTGGCCCCTTCTCGTACCTTGGGGAGGTGACTCTCCTCTTACTCTCTCTCTCCCCAATTTGCTTTCTAAACTATATTTTTCAATTAAAAAAAGATTAACTGTGATATACTGTAATCAAATCATTATTTTACTGACAGGAACGATAAGTAGATTAAAGTAATAGAATAAAGAGCTAAGAAATAAAGACATTTAAATGTCCGTTTTATTTCTTTTATTTTTTACAGAGACATGAAAACAATTCAATAGGAGAAAGAATAGTCTTAATAAATAGTGTTGGGAAAACTGGATATCCTTTGGGAAAACAATATACTTAAACCCTACTTTCATGCCAAACACAAAAATTAGCTTGGTCTATATTATAGAATTAAATACATAAATGAAAACTAAAAATGTTTTATAGAAAAATACAGGAGAAAATTTTTGTGACTTGTGTGTAGAAAATTTTTGTGACTGTGATACAGAAATTAAAACCATAAAAAAATTAATTAAATTATCAAAACTAAAAACTTGTTCATAAAACTTGCCTGCCTCAATTTTGTAAAACAATCTCACAACTTTGGCATGATGGCATGCATAAAATTTATAAAGTGACAAACAGCAAAGAGGAAGCCTGAAATGGCTCTCATTTATTACAACCATACCACCCTGAACATCTGAAATGGCTCTCATCAGCCTAATATAGGATGATATGAACATCAAAATAAGTAAAAACAATAAATTATCCTTTAAACAAAAATTATCTGTGAAACTACTGATAAATAAATATATAAGTAAGCAAATAAAGTAAATGGGGTGGGGAGAACCTATTTCTTACTGTAGATTAACAACCAATAAATGAAAAAGCAATGATGAAATTGTGAATCACTACTTCATGGCAATCATAGAGATAATTATAATAAGAAAAACGTATCAATAGATGCTCAAACATTGAGTAAATATAATGAATTTTAATTAAGAATAAGGTATTTATATAGTTTTATACATACAGATGACTTATGAATCATAAAATGAAAATGATAATTTTAAAGTTGAAAAATTTGGCAGATCTACCTTGGATCTAAGCAAAAGATCAAATTTCATGTTACTAGTAAGGAGAAAAAAATGATAATGTTCACTTTTTGATGTGATGCACTGGGAAGAATAGGCATCACATAGTATGCTTGTCAAAAGTGCTGGACTCTGATTATAGGGAAACCATCTGACAAATTGAGAAACGAGACGATGCAAGGTGGAGTGCGGTATGTTGCTCCATGGGTTCTTTGACTTCTCCACAGGAAAGAATTTCAAAGTATAGTTTAAGAAAGAGTTTATTAAAAGAAAAGGGGCATGCTCAAGAAAAAGCATGGATGCCTAAAGAAAAAGGGCATATGCTTATTTTTAACAAGAAACTTTATATACATTTACAACAATGATTAAGTAAACTATAAGCTAATAGTGAAGGGCTGCAGGTATCCGGTCATGAGTTTTGATTTACGTCTCTTAATCTTTTAAAGTCACGGGGACTTTCTAAGTAAAGGAAATTACTGTCTAACTAGATTTGGGTTTTTCTTAGACCTTCATGTCTGTGTTTTGGGTGATTACCTATTACTGCTGTGATTTACTGCACTGGTAGTTCCACATTCCAACCCATAAGGCATTCAGGTCTGATATGCCTGGTTGGTTGGGTGAAGGTTTTGTATAGATAAGAAAGATGTCTGAATTCTTATCCTATGTTAATTTAGACCTGCCTAAGAAAACCTGCCTATTTCTAAACTGCCTATATTAACCATGCCTGCCTCAATCCTATAAAACAATTAACCTATACTCTTCAACTGCCAATGTCATGAAATAAAAAAAAATAAAATAAAGTAAAAAAAAAGACAGAGAAAGACAGAGAAAGGAACTATACCAGATTAAAGACTAAGGAATCGCCGGGCTCGGTGGCTCAGCCTGTAATCCCACGCTTTGGGAGGCTGAGGTGAGTGGATTGCCTGAGCCCTCAGGTTTGAGACCCACCTGGGCAAGTTGGCAAGACCTTGTCTCTACAATAAATCAAAAAAATTAGCCGGGTGTGGTAGCGCTCACCTATAGTTCCAGCTACTTGGAAGGCTGAGGCAAAGGATTGCCAGAGCCCAGCAGGTTGAGGCTGTCACCATGATTCGGTGCACCAGGAATCATGGTGACAAAATGCCATACATGATCCTAGATTAAGTCATAACTGTATAAAAAAAGTCCTATAAAGGACAATTGGTGAAGTTGAACAAACATTTTTATTATTTGTATTATCAAGGTTAAATTTATTCAATTTGATCATTTCATTTTGGTTATGTAAGAGAATAAATGGTCTCATTTTTGAAGGAACAGCAAGAAAGAACACAGTATATAGCAATGTTGGAAAAGGTAATAATTGCTGAGCAGTATGTGGCAATTCATTGTATTGTTCTTGTAATTTTTAAGGTTTAAATTTTTTAAAAATAAAAAGTTTAAAAATAAAAGCAAAAATAACTTAATTCAAATTTGTTTCTGCTATTTGTTTAGGAGGGGTTCCCTTAACAAACTGATTCATCTTTACCAGTGATTTAGAGCTTTTCCTAAGCACGTGTAGGTTTTCTTTTATGGTATCATTTGATGAACTATTGTAATATGACAATGTCTTCAAATGTTCTTGTTCTTTTTGTTTTCCACATTGGGAATGGGTATATTTTTCAGATTTCACATTTTGTGTCTGAAAATCCTTTCTGCTATTCTTTCATAGACTCCAAGCAGACTCTACCTGAAGCCAAAAGAAGATGCCAGTTTTATCTAGTACTACTTCTGTTCCCTTCCTTAGTAAATCATTATGGGCTATGACAGGGTGGGGGGAGCTTCCTGTCTGTGAGTTTTCAGGTCAAGCTTCTTTTTTTGTATACTGTAGCATTTTGTTTTCACAGATACCATGCTGACCTCCTTTTACTGCTGATTCATCCACAAACAACAGGAGGCAAGGCAATCCTCCATTTGCTCATTGACCTGTAAGAGCAGAGCTTTTAATCCTTCAAAGGCTCCAGTGTTAAACTGAGATGAAATCTTCTCCTCTCTCCCTAATCTGTCTCCCTAATATATTGCACATAGGGAAATTTTTTCTAACTCTTTCTACAAGCTGCCTAACACTGTACTTGTAATACTGCACTTGCCAGTATTCAATATACTGTCACAAATTCCCTCTTTTTGCATAGCTATTTATAATTTCTTTTGATGTTTAGTTATTGAATGCTTGTAGAAGCTCTTTTGTTATTTCACATAATCGTTGGTTAGAGAGTAAACAACTAAGTCCTACTTGCCTTTTGGTAGATATTAAAAAAAAAAAAAAAACTAAGGAGGGCAGGCTGTCATAGAATTTGTGGTTCATAAATGAAATTGAAGGACAGGGCACAGTGGCTCACACATGTAAACCCAGCAATTTGAGATGCAAAGGTGGGATGACTGCTTGAACCCAGGTGTTCAAGACCAGCCTAGGCAGCATAGTGAGACCTTGCCTCTACAGAAAAATCAAAAAATTAGCTAGGAATGGCATACTCTATAGACTGAGACAAAAAGATTGGCTGAGCCAAGGAGTTCAGGGCTGTGGTGAGCTGTAATCTTGCCGCTACACTTCAGCCTTGGTGGCAGAGTGAGATCCCAACTCAATACATACATACATACATACATAAGATTTTTATTCTCCATCCTAGACCTGTAAAACTTTTGGAAGTATAATTTAGAAACTTTCAGTCCCTTGCAATAAATTGACTTATTGTGTTATAATTTTTTAAAAAAGAACATTAATTATATTCAATGTCATCAACATATTTTAGTCAAAAATTAGTAGAAGATTAATCAGAGTCAGGTCATCAAATCATTTAAACTAGGTTCCCTTACTATTTTTATATGTAAAAAGTAAGTTTTCATTGATAGTAGAATCAACTTTTGGTCAACTTAGAGAATAGTGAATCAACCTTTGGGCAACTTAGAAAGAGAAAGTAACATATATAATCCTAATGCCAGTTTTGAACATTTATTTGCCCTTCTTGAATTGAATCCTTTTGTTTCTTAGATATTATTTTCAAAATTCATATTTGTAGTTGTGCAGTAACGGCAATGTCCGGGAGCAGGAGCATGTTCTTTATTTTGAAAATTGTCTTGAAGATGTATATCTTAAAATAAATCTAGTTAAGATATTACTTTTGTTATTAGTTTATAGTTGTAAAGTAGTAAATTGCAGTGAATACGGATAGATTTATTTCTACTTTTAGGAATTTATTGGTGTTTTCTTTATGGCTTGATATATGAGCAATCATTTTAAATGTTCTATTGGCTCTTGAAAAGAAGGAGCAGAACTTGTATAGGATTTAGGGGTTGAAATACAGTTACACATAAAATAAACCCTACTAATATATTACTCAGACCCATTTTTTGTTTGCTTGTTCTGTCAAAGACTTTATTAAAAATGTTAAATTAATTTTTTTTTTCTGCTGTCTCCATGTTTCTAAGTATGCCCTTTAAACATATAAATTCTAGGTTAAATGCTTAAAGGTTTGGTACTATTTTTACTTTTGTACACTGCGGTTTGTGTTTGTGGTATATATATGTGTGTGTGTGTGTGTGTGTGTGTGTGTGTGTGTGTGTGTGTATTAACTATACATATCAGATGTATACATATGTTTATCGTATTCTATTTTTATTTACTTCATCGGTCAAAAGCTGAAGGAGTATGTTTAAAAATTATATGACTCTGTTTCTATATCCCCTTATATGTCTGTTTATATATACAATTAGGTTATTATTACATGCCTAAAATTTCACTACAGTTTTATATTTGTTGCAGATTATATGTTTCATAACAAAGAGCATCTTTGTCTACTGAAAAGTTTACCTCGAACTCAACTTTGATATTATTATCACAATCTTTGCTTTATTTTTATTATATATATTTACCTATCTTTTCTCTTCCAGTCTTTTCAGTCTACTTTGTTTGATCCATGTATTTTGTTGACAGTATGTAATTTGTTTATTTATAGATATTGAAAGGGTAAACTGAGGCAAGGTGGGCCGGAGCCATGGGAATAATGCAAGATTGCAGTCAAGTATGAAATAAAAGAGAGCAAAGCTTATTATTCACTTTTCACAGATGGAAAGAGGGCTGACACTCAGAGGCAAGTGTGGCCTCGCAGGCTGGGGAGCTGAGTATATGTAAGGCCTTGAAGGGGAGTTTGGGCTGGGAAGAATGTCCAGAGTTTCATTTTTTGATGCAGATAACAGAAGTCACATAAGTCTTGTGTCTTGATATCACCAGGCATCTGTATCTTATGACTCCAGGTGGTGAGCGGAAGGCTGGCCGTAGTAAACTGATTATGATACATCAAGGCCAGTTGCATAAATGCCTTCTTTCATAATTTGGGCTGCATGCCTTTTAGTTGGTTACAGTTTTTGCTTGTTCCGGGAGTTCTAGTTCACAAGGTTTGATTAAACATTACATATAAAATTAATATAAAGACATGAAGGAAAGCAGTTGTCATTTAGAGACTAAGGGAACAGACACGTTTCTGGGTGTTCGAAAGTTTCAACAACTCTTTTCTTTTTTTTTTTTTTTTTGAGTTGGAGTCTCACCCTGTTGCCCAGACTGGAGTGCAGTGGCCACTCCTGGCCACCGCAGCCTCGGCCTGCTGGGCTCCGGCGATCCTTCCGCCTCAGCCTTCCAAGTAGCTGGAACTACAGACGCGCGCTACCACGCCCGGCTAATTTTTTTTTTTGATTTACTGTAGAGATGAGGTCTCGCTTGCCCAGGCGGGTCTCGAACCCACGGGCTCAGGCAATCCACTCACCTCAGCCTCCCAAAGGCGTGGGATTACAGGCTGAGCCACCGAGCCCGGCTAACAACACTTTTCTTATCTAGGTCTGGCTGAAGCATTTCCAGGGACGTGCAGTCT
>CAUYQG010183761.1:0-18423 GCA_963574415.1 Tarsius wallacei
TTCCGAGTAGCTGGAATTACAGGCACGCGCTACCATGCCCGGCTGATTTTTTGATTTATTGTAGAGATGAGGTCTCGCCAAGTTGCCCAGGCGGGTCTCGAACCCGCAGGCTCAGGCAATTCACTCACCTCAGCCTCCCAAAGCGTGGGATGGGATTACAGGCTGAGCCACCGAGCCCGGCTACTATCTCTTTTTTAGTATATATATATTTTTATTTTAAAATTATGGGGTACAATTAAAGGTTAGGTGTACAAATATTGTGCAGGTAACCTTGTTGATGAGGTGTGCCCCCCCCTTCCCCAGGCAGATATTGACTACTATTAATCCCACCTCCCTGCCTCTCCCTGTCCCCCCCCCATAATTTCCCATCACTATCAATCCTTTTCTTATAGTATTATGGTAGTTGTTCAAGGTCCACTTATGAGTGAGAACATGTGATATTCAGATCTTTGTTTCTGTGAGAGATCACTCAGTATTATAAACTCTAATTCCATCCAGGTTACTACGAAATTCATGATTTTGTTTTTCTTTATGTCTATGTAATATTCCATTGTGTATATGTACCACATTTTTAAAATCCACTCCTCTTTTGATGGACAGCATGGTTGGTCCCATGATCTTGCTATTGTGAACAATGCTGTGATAAACATACATGTGCAGGTATCTTTTTTATAGAGTGATTTGAGTTCTTCTGGGTATATTCCCAGCAGGGGGATTGCGGGGTCATGTGGAAGGTCAATATTTAGAACTTTTAGGAATCACCACACTGACTTCCACAGAGGCTGTACTAGTTTACACTCCCACCAACAGTGTAGAAGTGTTTCCTTTTCGCCACATCCTCACCAGCATCTGTTATTTTTTGAGTTATTGATAATGGCCATTCTGACTGGAGTTAGGTGGTATCTCAGTGTAGTTTTAATTTGCATCTCCTTGATGACTAGTGAGGCTGAGCATTTTTTCATGTATCTATTGGCTGCTCATATGTCTTCTTTTGAGAAATGCCTATTCATATCTTTTGCCCATTTTTTAATGGGGCTGTTTGTTTTTTTTCTTTTCAGCATGTTTGAGTTCCTTATAGATCCTTGATGTTAGGCCTTTGTCAGACATACAGTTGGCAAATATTTTTTCCCAGTCTGTGGGTTGTCTCCCTGCTCTCTTTATGGTTTCTTGGCTTTGCAGAAGCTTGTCAGTTTGATGAGGTCCCACTTGTCTATCTTATCTCTAATGGCCTGTGTATTTTGGGTTTTGCTCAGGAATTGGTTTCTAAGGTTTTTATGGTTTGAGGTTTTACATTTAGGTCTCTGGTCCATTTAGAGTTAATTTTTGTGTATGGGGATAGATAGGGGTCCTGTTTGAATCTTCTGCATGTGGTCAGCCAGTTTTCCCAGCACCATTTACTGAATAGGTTCTCATATCCCCAGTGGTGGGTGGTGGATATTTTGTCGAAGATGAGTTGGTTGAGAAGCTGAGGTTTTGCTTCTGGAATCTCAATTCTATTCCATTGGTCTATATGCCTGTTCTTGTACCAATACCAGGCTGTTTTGATTATTGTAGCTTTATAGTAAAGTTTAAAGTCTGGGAGTGTGATACCTCCTGCTTTGTTTTTTTGTTTGTTTGTTTGTTTGTTTGTTTTGCTGAGGATTGTTCTGGCTATTCTTGGTCATAAAATCATTATCTCTTTCAAAAATATTTCACTGTAAAGTGACTTGCCATGTTGTTTTGCATTTTGCTACCCCAGAGACCAAATTTATCTTAAAGCAATACATTTGATTTCAAAATGTAAGTTACTGATAATATAAAATTTACTTAATGGTTAGGAATTTATACTTTTGATTACTTGTGTATCTTTTCTGTACAGATTGGAGACCTTGTAAATAGATCTTTATTAATGTGGAACGAATACAAGTTTTAAAAATGTATAAAACAAATTAAATCATGTGATTATTTTTTATTCGATGTTAGTGAGCACATTTTTTAATGAATGAGAAGTTATTTGTTGACCACTATATACTAGGTATTGAGTTAGGTACTTACATATTTGTATTCTAATCAAGAATACTTCTCATGACTGCTACAAGAGAAAACTCTAGAGGCTTCTGTATTTAACCAGAACCTGTTCATGTATGGGCCTGGGCAGAGTGTCATCAGAGAACAACTCCATCTCTCTGGCTTGGGCAGCCCCATTTGTATTAATAATACCGTATAGTTGTATTAATAATACAGTGCAGTATAATGCAGTACATGAGATGTCTGCTGAACTTCTTCATGAACTTGGTGTATCAGCAAAGGGTATAAGTAGAGCAGTTTGCAGATTTAGCTAAAATAAAACTCTAAATATTTAGCATTGGGGGTGAGAGGTTGGAAAGATGATAATCAAAGCATTCAAAGCCTCAGATAGAAGGAGTAAACCTTTGATTTTTTTTGGAAAAAAAATATTTAGCATTTAGGCTGATTGCTGCTTAACCACCACTATATTATCTTTAGACTTTAATAATATACTTCAGTATTTAAAGGAGAGTACATGCTGTCTGAACCATATCTACAGAGAGATTTTCTTTGTTTTTAAGATAGGCAATATGCAATTAATTTTTAAAAGAAATGAGGCCATTATCCTTAGAGAAGTAATACATTTTTTTCTGTATAATTTTTCTGAAGCAGTATTTTATATTTGCCTTGCACTCTATTCAGAGAGTTTGGGTTACTAAAGTATTACAAGAATTTTGGAATAAAGACCTATCAATTTATATGGAGATCCCATTAATGGATTTAAAGAACAATGCTATGTCGAGGTTATACATAATTTTTGCTCTTCATAAAGTCACCCAGTTATATTTTTGCAACTGGGTACCTTTTCAGTTTTGAATAACATTCATTCATATGTATATTGCAATAGTAAATAGAAGAAAGCAGGTTAATGTAATACATAAAATACCCTTATTAAGTTGTTGTTATGTATCAGGCATTAAGAGAAGCAAACTTCCATGATACAGGGATAATATCCCATGTTCCAAATGCGAGTAGACTTTAGAGGGGTTATGTAGCTTGTCCAGAGTCCAGGGAGTCATGACCACTATGGCTAGTCGTGGACAACACCAAGATTGAAAATGAGCACTTTGTTATTGGGTATACCATCAAAAGATGTTCTAAGGTATTATGTTCTATATTGTATGATTTAATAAAATTCTAAAAAAAACTGGTATGAGTTTTTCATTCAGTTCAATAACTACTCATTCCTGCTGCAGTACTTCTTGGGTCCACTAGCACAGGGTTCTCAGAATTTCTGCTCTGACATTTCTTGCTGGGGAGCCCTCCATGAGGATGGCTATAATTACTTTCCCCATAGGGAATCCCTCAGTAGTCCCAATGTGACCTCTACGGGCATTTTCCCTTCACTTGTACCTCAGAATCTATTTTCTTGGAAGTAAGTATTTTTAATATTTTGAAAGTCACCAAGGAGAGATGTTTTCTATCCTTTGTTATTCATATTATAAGTGAAATTTCAATGTAAAGAGATTTACTCTCCACATTTACCTAAATCCCTCGTGCTGTCCTTTCTTTGCATCACTAGAAATCAAAACAACATTTTCAATTTGAAAACCTTTCATATTTTTTGAAGATGACTAGTTTCAGTATATTTTTCCAGGAAAATACACATAGGCCAATATGACTTGCATTACGTCACATGGCAAGCCGATAATCAAGATCAGTGGTCAGGCCATGTATATGGTTTTGAAAGATTTATCAGACCTCTGAGTTATGCTGTCTTTATCTCAAGGAGGTTGTGGGAGTCTTTAAAAAATCCTTTGATTTCAGTATTTCTGGGTATTGTAATGAAATTTATTCTTAAAATCATGAAGCAATCAGAGGGGCTTAAGCATAGAGGGCGTTCATTTGTCCTTCAGTTTAAAATACAGTTATGGATTCCTGAGTATTCTTGGGAGAGGCAGACTGGATCCTGGTCTAAAGCATCAGTACAAATGTGGGGGCAATTCTAGAGGCTCTCCCAGGACTGGTGTCAGTATGCATTACTCTGAATTCCATTTAAGCCAAACCCATGTCATTATTTTATAAATCATATTTATACGTGTACATATCATATATAGACACATACTTGTATACATACACCTTTCTGGGATACTGCTGTAAGTATCTGTAAGTATCTGTAAGTTGCTGTTTCAGTTACTCCTATTCAGCTACTTCTTTTTTCTCCATAAAAAAGACATTATGCTTTGATCTTTATTTTTACTCTAAAAGAGGCAGTTAGGAGTATAAGAATGTGAATATCAATAATTTGACTGACGAATACCATACTTACACTGAAATAAAAATCTGCTTATCCTTAGAAATACTGAGGTTCTGGTGACCCCTCTCTTCACTTCGTTCTTGAGACTGCATCCTTATGCTCTGTGTCAGCCATAATCATTAGAGAGAGAACCACCTCCTAGAAGCCTGGATTCATGCCTTTCTAGCATGAATCCTCTGCTACTGAGGCATGTTTAAACATGCTACTTGTAAAATTATATGCTTTACCTTTCGTTTTTATCTTACCTTCAGTTCTGTTTTCAATTGTAAATTACCTTTCCTTATTACACATTTGGGTGTTTTGCAATCAAAGCGTATTTCTTGTGTGTCTTTTCTATTTAGTGTAACTCTCCACTTAGGAATTTCTGTAGTATGGTGTTTCCCTTTCTCATGACCTCAGTTCTACTCTAGAGCATATTTAAATAAGAACACTAGAAGGCTAATGCCATGCATCTCATGCAGCACTAGGCAGAGTGTGTACAATGGGGCTGAATTTTGCTGGGTGGAAAAGTGGAATGATTGGTATAAAACAAATGAGTAAACCATGTTTCATGATGTCATATATTTGCAAAATGAAAGCAGACTTTTACTTAAAGACGAAATCAACTGATCTTTATTTTTATGAATATTTAGATACGACTATTAAATGTAACTAAATGTTCTCTGGAATTATCTTTGTGTGAAATCAGAGAAAAAAAGAATATATATATATATATACATATATATATATGCACATTTAATTTCATTTTTTGTGTTATATATTCAAGATTATAAATGGAAATAATAGGAACCAGAATTGAGAACAATTTCCCAAATACATTTTCATTGCCAAATGTTATTTATTTATACTATAAAGACATCTCAAACAGATGGGTCTTTAAGGTTTTCCTTTTCTTTTATAAATTTAATTTACAGTGATTATGGTGGTGCTGATTGCCTATGGCCTTGACGCTGGATTGTAACAGATGAATAGGATAGATGACTGATTTGGGATTTGGTGTTCTGGAAATCATGCAGCAGGAGAAATGGGCAAGAGGCTCTGGGGACTGGTAATCAGATCTGAAGCCTTTTGCCCCAGGGTCAGTGGTTGAGCTAGGGCAAGCTGTGACAGAAACCACTCATCTAAGGAACAGTCATTATCATGGCAGAAAACTGCCAGTAGTCTGATGTTCTTCACTGGCACTTTCAACAAAAAGTGACAGATATTTGAGAACCTTTTTAAGCTCTAGGGCAGCCCTTGAGCCTCACTGACTGCCTGGCTACCAGTGCTACAACCTATGGCACTGGAATTGACCCAAGTCTTGAATATTCCTGAGTATTCTTAAGAGTCGCAGACTGGATCCCTATCTAAAAAGTCAGTACAAAAGTGGGGCAATTCTAGAGGCTTTCCCAGGACTGGTGTCAACATGCATTACTCTGAATTCTATTTAAGCCAAACCCATGTCATTATTTTATAAATCGTGTCTATATGTATGCATAGCATATATAGACACATACATGCATACATACACCTTTCTGGGTTACTGCTGTAAGTTGCTGTTTCAACTATTCCTATTCAGTGAATGAATGTACTCGGTTTGTGATGCCTTCTAAGTGAAAATTAACATTTTGCTGGAATGTGGCATGCCCAACTGCTTCGGATCTCTATATATTTGGCTTTGTAGAGGCAACAGAGTGAAGGCACTAAAATTAACATGTGTTTTTAGATGTATAAGCAGTGTACCATGTCATTGCCAAAAAAAATGGCATTCCACTTACAATATAGTCTTTAACATGTGGGACAGTTTATCACCAGTAACATATGACTCAGTGACTGAATTTTGAATTTTTTAAGTACTAGATTGTGTTTCTGTTTCCCCATTGGCAGGACATGAGTGAGCTTTCCATCTGTCCTGCTAGGAACCTTGCCAGTTCTGCGGCTGTTCCTTTCCCTGCAGCACAGGATGAATGACCAGGGCCTGCTTTGCCCGCACCCCATTCCGTGTCTTGAGATGGTTGGTGTGTGCACTTTCATCCTAGTCTGGAGAGAGGCCCTTTGGAGATGGGTTGTGCTTTATCTGAGAGGAGAGAAACATGTACTCATCGAATCCTCTCTGAGCATTTGGGCTCGTTATGGCTTAGTTCCTTTATGTACAAAATCAGCATTATGTTAACTGAATCTTCTCCAAAACATGTTGCTTATATTGACATGACATAGAGGATACCTGGCTACTAGTAGAATAGCATTTGCAAATGAAATTACAAAAGGAGAGGGAGCTTGTGCTGGCAGTTATTTTCTTACATGTCAGTATACCCTGTGAAGGGACTCATATATCTAAACCAAGGAACAAATGTAGCAAATTGAAACAAAACCAGATCATCTCAGTGTGCAAAGGAGTGGTTCAAAATTGAGATCTGTCATTTCGTAAGGTTCTCTGTGTCGTGTCTTAGAATTCAGTTAAAACAAGGAAATTGCCTCAATTTAGTCTTTTCTTATACCTAATATATTCTGAGAGGATAAGTGGACAATTTCTGAGTAACCCAGACAATTCATAAGTAGCTGTCTCTGTCAAAATCTTATTCCTTAAAACAGAACATCTTGTAGGAAGGAATGGTGTTTTGCAGAGGTGTGAAGTGTACACCTGTCTGCTGGAGTCTGTGTGGCATCACCAGAGATTACAAAAAGTTTTCACAAATAACCATTTGTGAAAGAAGATTGAGCTCAAATTTGCTTATAGGAAAAAATAAAAAACTATCAGATAAAAAGGGTAAAGAATAAAGATGCTAATTTTCAGAATTAAAAAAATGTTCTGCAGTTACCTTTGGAATTTTAAGATGTTAATTTAGAAAATAAAAATGTCCCCATTTTTTAGTTATGCTAATGTGTCATCTTCATTTTCTTATTTTTTTTTTTTTACCTTTTAGAGTGACTGAATTTTTTATTAAAACATCTGAGGACTTTTGAACAAATTCAGATCTAGCAAGATCTCTGCTGGGATAACTGTGAGATCCTCACCTGTGCAAACAGACAGGCTGTTTTTCAGCATTTTTGAGACTTAAAAGGGGCAGGTTCATACACTAGCCCCCTGCCATCTGTGCAGCATGATGACTCAGAAATGTAATTTATATTGATGATATGATTTCTTCTGACTTCTGCCTGCTCCTTGATGGTTTTGTTTCACCTGTTGACATGAACTTGGCTGAAATGAATGCTCTGTTGGTCACGGGTGAATTAACTGCATGTGTGATACCACCTTTCTGCTGTGTTCCTATTATTTTCAAAATTGTGCAATAGGATAACTATGTTATTTCTTTAGAATTAGGTATCCCTTTTTTAAGGCTTTGCATTTACATAATTTGTTTCTCCTACAGACCTCTGAATAAACTTTATGGTTTTATTCAAAGATGGATTACACTTGCCACCATCACATATGTCAGAAAGCATGCTTGTTATTTTTGGAATTGGGCAAGTTGAATTAATTCAATTCTCTGTGGACTGGTTGAATCTGCTTCTTAAATGTAAGAGTCTGTGACTATATTGAATTCTCATTTCACATCATTCCCTGGACTCCTATACTATGTCCCCCAAATCGGCAGGGATATTTCATATTTGCTGCATACCACATTTAAAACTGTGTAAGAACACGGACAAATACATCTTGACTCCACCTACTCCATCTGCCCTGGTACTTTTTTTTTAATCTGTTGTACTCTTCTTGAGGATAAGGACCACATCACATCTTAAGCCTTTTTGTGTTTCCTACAGTTTTTAACACACTGTCTTGCTCAATACTCAGTGGAGACTTTTGCTGATGAGTTTACTCTCAGTTATGTCATCTAATCATGGGAATTATCTTGTCAGATCCTTTGTAAATAAATCTTGGAACAATTCAATTAATTGGTGTATAAGTTTAAAGTATTGATTCAAATTTAGGAAAACCCTTTCTTAGAGGACGTAGTTTATATGTTTCTTCCTAAATCTGCCTTTGGTGGTGGATGATTGTGTTTGAGACTATAAGTTTGTCAGGAATGTCCCATTGGTAAAGGAATGCTCCTGCAACATGCAAAAATAAATAATTAAATAAATTAGGCTATCTTATATTTGTAAGACTTACTTTATTTTCAAAGCAAATTTGTATGATAAAAAATACAAAGGCAGTGAAGACATGGCAAGAGAACAAGGCAGTTAATCAGCAACCTGTGCTTCACAACTCAGACGGTTTATTATTTTCATAGTAGATTTCCATTGCCTTGGAATATGTGTGTGTGTGTGTGTGTGTGTGTGTTTATGTGTGTGTAATGTTTTACACTTATCCTGTATATTTTTTTATCATGTTTACTTCTCTTATATTTTTTCTCCTTTACATTTTCTTATTCTTAATATTTGCATTTGTATATCAAAGTTTAATTCATAATTTTAAGATGCAAGCATAGCTTGTTTCTTATAATAAAATTTTCCTGTTTATACAGTTAGTCTTCTTTTGTAAGATTTTTGTACAAAATCTAAATAATTAGTCATTATGCAAGGAAATAAGTAATTTTTCATTAGATAATTTAAATAATAATGGTCTTTTACTTAGCCAGCATTCTTTTTCTTTCAGGGATTACAAAGGACATTTTTTACAATGTACAAGTTTACATTGTTCTCAGAATTCTTATCAGCAAATGTATTTTCAGCTTCCTTTATAACTCTGTGTGATAAGAAAAATGTTGCTATCCAAAGGAACACTTGCTCCCATTTTTAGAGCTGGGGATCTTAGATTGTTGTACATTATTGGTTTTAATAGCTAGCCACTGGCTTTCAATTTTTTGTTCATTGTCATCATGCATGCTTCAATCTGAGCTAGAAGTATTCTGTGTCACTAGAATAGGGCCATCAAAATATGGTGATAAGTGAGAGAATGTGGACAGTGGGATGATTTCATCCCTAACTAACCAGGAAGTTCCCTACAAGCTAAGGATCTTTATCAAGTCACAATAACAAGAATTTCAGAGGCAGGGCCATCCTGTGGTTGGTTAATAGCTACAGGGTCATCAGTGACCCAGGTTCTTCTGCCTTGCTCAGCCAGCTCCTTCAATGCTCACCTCACAGTTGCACAGCCTAGCCAGGCCTTTCTTGCATGGTCTGCATCAGCAGATGTCTTACAGAATCTCCTGTGGACTTACCCTCTCTTTTCAGTAGCCACAGCCATGTCACATGCTCTTATGTACACCCATTGGTGCAAGGGAAAAGAAATTGCTGTCACTTTCTTAGCCCATTGGCTCCCAAACATGTCTACATAACTAGTATCACAAAGGGATCTCTTAAAAATGCCAAAGCCCAGGCCACACCCCAGACCATGAAATCACAGTCTCTGAGGGTGGGCCACAGGCATCAGCATTTTTTAAGCTCTTCAGGTGATTCCAATGTTCAGGCAAGTTTGGGGGCCCAAGACTTAGCTTGACCAAGGCTTTGACTGAGCTGGGGAGTGTCCCCTTCCAAGGTGCTTTACCAGGTAAATGAGCACCCAAGCAGAATCAGGTCTGCCAGAAGGGAGAGGAAGAGGGAAGGGGCTTAGGTAGGAAGCTGGCAGAGTCGTTCAGACACCAGCCCGGGATTAAGAGTACCTTATTTTGAGTTCTGCCCTCTCCACCTGATTGTAACCTTGATCATATTCTTCAGCTGTAAAGTGAGAATAATCATAGCAAATTTGCAGCATTGCTTAACAATTAAATGGAAAAAATAAGTCTAAAAATTCCTAGCAATTGCCAGCCAACGTGAAGTAGGCAGTTGGTAAATATATGCAGCAGTGCAGTGGTCATAGAGTATAAGTATTAATAGTAGAAGTAGCAGGAAAAGTAGAAGTTGTTATTGTTGCTGCTGTTGTTGTAATTATTGTTATTATTATCATGTTTACCTTAGAGAACAGTGGACCAGGTCAAGAGTTCTCACTTCTGGTTGAACATTGAAAACACCTTGGGAGCTTTTAATAACCCTGGGCTTGCTCAAACTGTCTGGGGGTGGGCTGTCTGGGGGTGAGCCCTAGGCGACAATATTTTTTTAAAGATTTTTGGGTGATTTGAATGTGCAGGAAGGATTGTAATCCACCAGACTAGAAATTAGGAAAGTGTGAAGGAAAAGTTCAGTTTGGTCAGTTTTGTCTCACTATATATCCAAATAGACTGATTAGAGTCACCCCTGCAGCCCCTGGAAAACAAAGTTTTTGAGATGGTTTGGATGATTCTTTGCTTGCTTTATGCCAGACAAGCTCTTCTCTTACTTCTGTGTAAGTGGCGTGGCCTTCTGACTGCCCAGCCATTTCACTTACGGGCACTCTTCTGTGGATTAATTAAAAAGGGACCAGGTTTCTATTTAAAGACTGTATGAAACACTTTAATATAAAAAATTATATCCTATTTACTGAGCTTATTTTTAGTTTTCTATATGTGGATTGTGCAATTCATTTTCCTAGTTTATAGGAAGTGTGTTTTCCATTAGCTACAATGCAAAACCAATTATAGATGTGTTATGTAGAAACCTGCTTTAAATATTCTCCTAGCTTTCTGTGGACTTCCTAAGAGTTATAATTTTTAGGTGCATTGTTTACTAGACCATGGGTGTGTTTTGTCATATGTTGAAAGATCACACTGGCTATAAAAATAAGACGGTGAATAAAAAAGCCGCAAAAGCTATAAACATCTGTAAAAGAAGTTTTCTAGGCAAGGCTGCTTGTTAGAGGGAGACTCGATGCAATTTTGATTGTGTGCAGCTGGTGGCACATGCACTTTCAGAAATGGGGCCATTAGGAGAACTGTTAGATATACAGCATGCTGTACTGAGGACTGTAGATTGTCCCCTCAGCAGTTGTTACAGAAACCCCAGGGGCTACACTTGCAAACCCTCCTCTAAATTTCACCTATGCTTCTGTTGCAAATTGGACATATATCGAGGTGGGTAGCCATCTTTTTGTCACAAAGCCTATCTTACTAAGGGAAGATGATGAATATTACCTGGCTCCTAGGAAAGTGGGAGGAATCTAAAATTTCCAGCAGGAGTTTTACAGTCGCTGCCACACGGAGGGTCACACATTAAAGCTGACCTCTGGTCCGTGGTCAGGGCCACCGTGGGTCGCTGCTGTGGCTTCTCTTTTATTCTTGGAGGATCTATTGTGGGCAGTGCCATGTGAGGTACAGACATTGACCCACATGTATATATAACCTGTCAGAGAAGAGTGCAAGAAACCCCTTGCCTCACATGTGTGAGCAGCCTGGGCATGCTGGGCTGGGGGCCAGGATCTGGGCGCTGGGGACTGGGTCTTGGGAATCTACTGTATATTGGGCTGCGTTTCATGGCTGACAGCAAGGTTGTCACTGGGTTGCCTATGAGCATGCATGCCAGACAGTTTCTAGCTTCTGAGATAGCTTAATGTTTACACAGTTCATCTTTCTGGTATCAAAAATGATTCCCCTAGATAGAGACAAGACCTCTGAAGTGGAAGGAGAATGGTGATGTTTTAAGTTTTAAAATAACATGAAAACAGTTTTTAAGAATGGTAGCAGTTTATAAGGACTTTTTCAAACCTACAGGAGCAGAGAGAATAGGATAACGAATCCCCATGTGTCCTCAGCCAGGCTCAACATGCATTAATTCTTTTTCTACTTATAGCCTTCCCGTGTACCAGCTATAAAACTTGAATTTTTATATGTAAAATTAAAATAATAGTTAATTCAAGGTGTAGGTGTAATGTGGATAATAGATGTTCTTTAAGTGAGGTGTACTGTGGAATGTGTTCACCTAAATGATGAGAAAATTGAATGACGGGCATCCCGTGATCTAAGCCGTTTTCATTCTATACCAGTGTTACTCGAAGTGTGGCTCACAGACCAGTGGCAGCCTTCAAACTCTTTGTTTCTTGTCTGTGATAAGGAAAGAAATTGTGAGGGAATGGTTAGAGCTCTTAACAGCATTTTGGCATTGCTGTAGCATTCAAGTGCATGATACTTTTCCTAGTAATTTGTTTCTATTATATTTTACAAGAGTATCACTCTGCAACAGATTGGGAAAATGAGATCTTTCACTACAGATAGTTTGGGAAACATTGTCTAACCAGGGCTTCTGAGATTTTGCCCCCGGGGGACATTTGGCAATGTCTGGAGATATTTTTGGGTTGTCACAAATTGGGGGGGTTGGAGTGGGGAGGTGTGTACTACTGACATCTAGTGGGGGCATAGGACAGTCCTACAGCAAGAATTATCTGGCCCTTAATGCCAATACTGCTGAGGGTGAGAAACCCCTCTCTAGACCAAAGTGGAGGCTTTAAGTTGCTCTGTGCCTTGTCCAAATAAGTTTGACAAATGAATTTTGCCAGGAAACGGGCTGGAAAGACTGAGACTGACTATCTTATCTTCCTTACACTTAGGGTTCCATATTCCACAATGGAAATTAGGAAGACATTTTGCAGATGAGGAGGTTTGGGGTTAAATAAATTTGCCCCAGAACCTTTAAAATACAGTGCAGCCATTTTGTTTACAAGTCACCAGTTTCATCTATGTCACAGTTTAGAGTGTGTTTAATAAGAGATCAACTACTGCTGTAACAGCGGAGAAAACCAGAAACTAGAAATTTATAAACTTTATTTTTATTTCAAAATTTCATATTTAGGAAATTCATGCCAAATCTATGTTTTATGAATGTTTATATTTTCCTTTAAGTTCAGAAATAGGAAATGGTCATTCAACAACTGACATCATTTTTCGGAACTCTAATAGGGTTAGTAACCATAAATTAATTTAATCTAGGGAAAATTATTAAACTAAATTAATTAAAAATGAAAGATAACTTTTGTATCCTAACATGTCTTCGTGTGTGTGTATGTGTGTGAGTGAGAGAGAGAAAGAGAGAGAGAGAGAGAGAGAGACAGAGACAAAGACTCACTTCCCCATCTGATTCTCCTTGCTGAGTTTCCTCTCTAAATTGGGTTTGATATCCAGGTTGCTCACATGGAAGTTATTTCATTCAGTGTGAACACTGTGGCTTTGTTACAGCTTTGAGCAAGACAAATAGCGAAAAGGCGTGTCTGTTGAGTGTATCCACATAAGACACAACAACAGAGGAGCTAGTGTTTCCCTCACAAGTTGAAAAGCAAACCTGTGTTTATATACTATATTCAAAAGACCACAGACTCTGACAGTCCTCACCATGCTCACCAGTTTTTTTTCTTTTAATTGCTTACTAATTTTTCTTTCTTAATGTATCTGGGGTCTGTCTACGAACATATGTTAAGCATCATTGTAGGATTTTCTGACACCTTTACTTGGTTTCTGACTATAAAAGAAGGAGCTCGTTTTTAATATTTTTTGTTTATATTTGCTGTCTATCGTAAACCATAGGCAACAGCCACGAAAACATTTTTGAATATGTGCCTATTGCATATGGATAATCTGTCCATGATCCATCCTTGTATGCATCTATCCAAGAATCCAAAGATGATCCATCCTTGTCCTTGGTTGGCTGTGTTGTGGTGCATGCTTCTTTACCTTCTGGTAAGGAATCCTTAGCTGAACTAAGAGAAAACCTCTAATCAATTTCTATGTCAAAAGAGTCTACATTCAGATTCCTCTGAGATTTATCTAAAATGTAATTTTGTTTCTACAGAACCTCTCAAATGATGTTATTTTGTTTATTTGGCAAAAATGTAACATTTGAAGTTACTGTTCTTTTGCACAGATAGACATTAACAACACAAAAATATCACAAGGTGCAGGGCATAGAGCTCTCTAAATCCTGCCTTCTGAATGAATTCTGCCCACTGTTGTTTGATTAAAGCTGGACTGATTGCACTCCTGATTAATTCTGCCTCTGCTGGATTACACACTAACTGACAGGTAGATTGCTCCATTTAGTAATGGTTCCCAAGTTATGATGGCAGAGGACAAGCTATTTGCCAGTTAAACTGTGTAATCACTCAGAAACAGAATTAATCAAAAACCTCATCATTTTGTCTCTACTTAAATCTAGCTAATGAGTCAAAGTGTGTAATTTATACTACATGTTCCACTCAGAAATACTCTAGAGGCAATGAAGATATTTTCATAATTTTCAGAGAACGGGGTAAGAACAGAAGCAGATGTGTCCCTAATCGGATACCCTGTACAGCTTAGCCTGCTCTCCATGCCTTTCTTTCTGTCCAGCTGTGCTGACCATGAAGGGTTGGCATTTCTTTGACATGGCTTATTAGGGACAATGAAAAGAAATTAGTAAGGTGGGGAGGTGGCTGAGGGTTTCCTGTCTGAAAATAAAATGCATTTATTTTCTCCTATCTCAGTTTATTTGGTTCTCTTAACTTTTGAGGTGAGAGGCCTGTGACCTCTCAGCCCTGTGACATAAGAGCTATTCTCTAGAGCAAGGATTCCTTAACACTTGCTGTGTTGGAGCTCCTTTCAAGGGTGAGCATGAGAGGTCCATCGAAGAAGCACTGTTGACAGTCTGATTAATATCTGTCAGAAATTGTGTTTCTTGTGATATCTTCAGGAATTGTGTAGACTCTGTGTAAGATCTAGGACTGAAGAAGAGGGACAGACATTTAAAGGGCAAACACAGCCAACTCATACTTTACTTAGTTATGGCCTAAAGACTCAGCCTTTCTTGCTAGACAGACATAAAAATGTGGTTGTGGGAATTTTTGTGTGCTTCTCTTAGGGCAAAACTCCAAGGTCTCCCTGACTTCATACAGTTCTTGGTAGAGAAGAGGGAGTCCAGACAGACTGAAAACTATTTAATCAAATGGGTTCCTCTTTGAAATGTAATTCTCAAGCTTTTTTAATTGGAGGAAACTTTTTAACATTTACAAATTTCATCCCCTACTTTTTCGCCAGCATGCACATATAAACACATGATGGTGGTTGTACTTGTAGTTAGTGTCTTTTGAAAAAGAAAATAAATAAGTAAAGGCAATGTAACTTCAATGACATATGTAAATGAAGATATTGAATTAATTAGCAATACCATGAAAAATGTCAGTATGTGTGTGGGTGAATATGTGTATGTGTCTAAGTGTAGAAGACATTATTGATTCAGCTAAGCCAATGCTTAATACATATCTGGATTTTTAAACCTCTTAATTACAAAGCCTCTATCCCTTACCCATATCTCAGTATACCAACAGGAAACTGCTCTCTTAAGAATTTGTAGGGACAATGTCTCCTAAGGGGAAGTTTGGAAGTAGTAAGAGGGTTGTTCTTAATCAGTTGTGCTCAGATACTGGTTTTCATTGCCTTCTTTTCCCCCTCGCTGTCTTAGGATGACATTTCAATAGTTGGTTCCGTCTTAGTTATCTGCCAGAACCTCACCTGTTGCTGGCAGCTGCCACAGTAGTATGCCTCTCATTTCTTCATGTGTTCTAGTCTTACAAATAAAATGTAGGGAGAAAAGCTTTCTTTTTTCTTCTCATATACTTTATAATAGTATATTTATATATGTTTTTAAAACATGAGTTTAAGACATTTGGATCTAATAAAATCTTTAATAAGCAATTTCTGATCTAAATACGTAAAAATACTTTTTCCTTTTCAAGTTATGAGAAAAATGATGGGATATTTGAAGAAACAATAGTTGCCAAAGGTAATGCAATATGTGAAAAGAGATTGTGTTTATTCAGACTAAAGGGTAAAGCACATTATGTGTGCTGGACTGCAAAGAAAATTTAACACTTTTTTTCTGATGACTGTAAACATTCATTTAAAATATATCTTTTACATCTTTAAAATTATGCATATAATTACTTTCATTTCTGCCAACATGATAGACACTCCATATCCTGGAACAAAAGACCCTATAGAGAGCACCTATTAGTGCTGAATAAAATAAAGGGAACAACAAACATCTGACCTTGTGAAAAAGGAAGTGTGGTTATCCCTCAAGATTTGACAAACAAAAAGAGCTCAAAGTCAGAGTGATAAACTCAAATTGAGAATGCAACACTTGCAGGGTATTTGCCAATGTTGGTAATCTCAAGACTTGAGATTTGGGGGTTTTAATGATGTCAAGGTAAAGAAGACAAGTTTTGTGTTCAGATTATAGGACAAGATGGAATCCTGTCCCACCATAATGCTGGGACCCTAGGAAGGCTAAGCTCAAAATGAAATTGGAAATAGAAACAATCTGCCTTTGACAAAGGTTGGTGCTCAGGACATGTAACTCTTTTGCAGTGATTGCTGGCTAGGGAAAGCGTTCTCCTTAGAGTGTGTAACCACAATTCTTCCCTCTTGTGTGTTTGAAGTTCAAACTTAAGATTTCTGCCCCACCAGAAAACCCTAAGGCAAGAAATAAACTTAAAATGCTCTTTGATTGATAGCATCCTAGAGTGCCTGGCAGAAACAAATACAAATGCTGTCTGGAGAGACTTACCCTCGACCTAAAGGTCACAGGATTTTAACAGATAAAGACCACCAAACATGAGCTCGTGATATCAAACTACAGAAATACACAAGGAAATAAGAGCCATCAGCAGGAGACAGAAGAAACCTCAAAAAGCAGAACTGGACTTCCAGGAAACTAAAGATAATGGTTTATCAGATAAAGAAAATTATACAGAAGGTGCCAAAAAAAGTATACACATCTTAAGACAGGAAAATTAAAATTGTGATACTCATATTTACTGATAACAAAAGATGAATACAAGTCATGTTTAACTTCTGCAGTTACAAGTGGTGCTCAAAGTGGTTACCATCAGTGGCTGTGTTGGCCAGACACTTCTGATGATGGCAAACTAAAAGCAATGCATAGATAACAGCTCTTAAAATGTATATACATTTTTGATACCTCCTTTATAAATGCCTAGAATATTCTTAAAATGGGCATGAACAACATGAGTAAAAAATAAGATTGTGTCTAAAAATTAAATGGAATTGGAAAAAAGCAAACAAATCTTCTAAAAATTAAAAAAATATCATCACAGATATTAAATGCTCAGATGATCCTAGTAAACAGCAAGTTATTCATAGCTGTAAAGGTCATTGATCATCTGATTTTAAGGAAATTAAATAGAGTGCCACACAAAGAGATAGAAGTGGTAAAGACAGGTTAAAAGACACAGAGAATAAAGTGAGTCTATTCTACATCTAATTGGATTTGTAGACTTTTGTTCAAAAGCACATGAGAAAAAAAGTCATTTTCAATCAAATAAAAATTATTTACCACCAACAGATTCTTGGAAAATTAGATACATGAAAAAAGCATAAAAAGCAAAGAAATGGTTAAACATGTGTAAAGCTAAACCTCATTGGTTCTGTAAAATAATAATGACTCCATATTGGTCATTACAATGCACTGCATGTTTATGTTCTCCCCAAATTTATATATGTTGAATGCCCAACCACCAATGTGAGTGAAGGCAATAAGGGGTAGGGAGGGCCTTTGGGAGGTGACACGGTCATGAGGGTGGAACTTTCATGGTTCAAGTTAGTGCCCTTATAAGATGCTGAAGAAACCGGAGTTCTGTTCTTCCACCATATGAGAACAGGCAGTCTGCAACCCAGAAAAGAATCCTCACTTTGCTAGCATCCTGATATCAGAATTTCAGCCTCCAGAACTGTGAGAAATTTCTGTTGTTTGTAAGCTACCCAGTCTATGGTATTTTGTTATAGTAGCTCGGACTAAGACCAGAATTAATAATCAAGACATAAATAAAATACTGCTATACACTAACATGTAAGACAGGAGCATTCTATAATATATATACAGTAAGCCGGGCTCGGTGGCTCAGCCTGTAATCCCAGCGCTTTGGGAGGCTGAGGTGAGTGGATTGCCTGAGCCTGCGGGTTCGAGACCCACCTGGGCAACTTGGCGAGACCTCATCTCTACAATAAACTTAAAAAAATTAGCCGGGCATGGTAGCGCGCACCTGGAGTTCCAGCTACTTGGAAGGCTGAGGCGGAAGGATTGCTGGAGCCCAGCAGATCAAGGCTGCAGTGGCTGGGAGTGGCCACTGCACTCCAGTCTGGGTGACAGAGTGAGACTCCAACTCAAAAAAAAAAAAAAAATATATATATATATATATATAATATATATATATAAAGTTTTAAGCATACATGGTACAGCATTTTAAGGATAATCACTTAAAAGATAGAAGTAGAGCTCATAACTTTAAAAATAGTACAGGAGGA
>CAUYQG010183762.1:0-23899 GCA_963574415.1 Tarsius wallacei
ATAAGAGAAAAGTAAAGAAGACACCTGGATAAGAAAGGCGATTACGAAGTTTGAAGGTCATAGAAGCCCCAGAAAGAAAACTCCTGATACATGGAGAAATGTGCACTTGAAAACTTTCTTGAGACATTTCAAGGACTGTAATTCGAGACTTTGAACTAAAACTATCATTTGTGGAGTTATGATAAAGACTCATTAACTAAAAGTAAATGGTGTTCTTGACTTGTTTGTCACTTCTAGACTGCTAGATGGTGGTAACTTTTAATGCAAATGGTATAAAAGCTCTGTGTTAACTAACATTAAATTGGCATTCTGTCCAGAAGCAGGTGTCCAGCTATATCTTTTTGTCGCCTCTCCGTCTCTCCTTCAGGAAACCCCAGACCCAGCAGGGGCAGGACTCCTGCACTCTCAGTGGCTGGGTTCCATGAATTTCACTTCAATACTTATTTTTTGATGTGGATGAATGGATTGCTCACTTATATTTTGGGAGAAGATAAAATACGCATGTGACTGTAATGCTCTAAGGGTCACCAAGGAAAAGAGTAAACAGACATCGTTGGTCAAGGTAAAGAAATGGACCTAGCCAGGCATGGTAGCGCGTGCCTATAGTTCCAGCTACTTGGAAGGATGAGGTGGAAGGTATCACTGGAGCCTAGCAGGTCAGGGCTGCAGTGGTTGGGAGCGGCCACTGCACTCCAGTCTGGGTGACAGAGTGAGACTCCAACTCAAAATAGTAATAATAATAATAATAATATCAATTTTATATAATTAAAGCTGAGATTCCTATCATTGCTACTGTATCAGGAGGTCCCATATTCCTGAGGTCCATGGCTAGACAGAAAACATAAACAAAACTCGCCATAACGTGTATACCAGAAGTAGGGACACTTTAAGACAGACACAGTTGCTCCATGCTTGACTATCTCTCACCAATTTTCCATTTCTAGACTGTGTTCTCTTCCCTCTGCCATTTCTGCTGCTTTTTCTTTTAAAGGCCACTTGGTTTCAAAGTTCTGTCATTTCTTACAGACTAGTCATGCTTATAAAGAACTTTCACATTTCTTTTGCCAAATACCATAATGCTCTGAGGGAGTTATTTTCACACTCAATTTTTCACATGGGAAAACTGAAACTCAAATGGGAAGCTCGTGGGTCAGTTGCTGTGTAATTTTCCCAAAGTCATGCAGTTGACAACAAGTGATTTAGTATCTTAATTGAGAGCATTATCTCCAGAGTTGGCTGGAAGTGAGTTCAAGTCATGGCTTCCACATTTTCTCCTTTTGCCAATCTACTTAGCATCTATTGCCTTAATGTTTATTATAATAAATGTGAATAATTAGTGAACCTACTTAAGGGCTTGGAAAAGTTAAATGAGAAAATGAACACAAAAGTTTTCTAAAATGTAATAAGTTCTCAAGAGATGTTTGCCAAAACAATCACAAAAACCAGTGGATTTGAATCCAGGCTTTTGACTCCAGATCCGGTATGCATTTTCACTAAACTACATCTCAGTTTGGAGGTGATAGAGAGAGAACTGTGAGCCGAATGGAGAATATATGATGATGTGAACTGGAAGCCACTTCAGCTGACCTTGGGACAGACAATTTATAAGTGACTGGACCCAGCATCCAGAGTAAGTTTTCCTTTCAATGCTTTGAACTCTTTTGTGAACCATGATTGGAATGGTACATTCCTGCAGGGAAAGTTCCCTCGTTCCCATCAAGCACCACCACTGGAAGACTGGTAGTACAGACTGGTCTATGAGCTCTTGGGAAAAGGTCTACCGGGTTGTAGGAGCACACAGCCCTGCCATCTGCACCTTCTCTCACCAGTCCAGCAGGGGAAGGGTTAAATAGCTTTTCAAAGCACTTTAAACCCTCATGGGAGAATAAAATAGAATGGAATCCAGTTAGCTAGAATAATTCAGCCAGCCCATTCAAGGTCATAGAAACCCAACAGAAAGACTTACCAATTTTTATAGGTCATCACTGTGACACCAAGAGCCTCTTCAATCACTCACTGGAGTGCATGTCTTCACAACCTCCTTTTTAAATTTGAATCTTTATGTGTGTGGGGGTACAGTGAAATTTTCTTTCATGCCTATATTGCAAAGTGGTGACGTCTAGGCTTTGAGTGCACCCATCATCTGGACAGTGAACATTGTGCCCAACAGGTAATTTTTCAACCCTCACCCCCTCCCACCTTTTGTAGTCTCCAATATCTGCATGTCCCTCTGTACCCACTGCCCTGTAGCAATCAATTCTTAAGTTGCATTGAGCTGAGTGTTCACCCATAGTGATAACTGGCCTTGAGCTCCATATGAGGGAAAAAGGTCAGAATGTGAGCAGTCTTGCACTTGGAAGTGAAGGTTTCCTTTCACCATCCTGGCTACTGAGTTATCGTCAGGAACTGGAGAGAACCAAACTCTTTCTATCCACGACCCCTTCCCATAAAACAGCAGAACATAATACAATGGAAAATCAAGCATCAACAAGACAGTGTTGTATTCTTGGATGGTATACTATGACGGTGGTTTTTCTAATAATTCAAGGACTTGAGCTGTGCAACATGATTCTCACTGGGAATAAAACATTTGCTTCAGGAGCTTCTAAAGGTGAGGGCAAAACAATTTGTATTTGTTTAGAACATAATGTCATCCATAATTAATGGGATAACTCTGGCTCAGTAGAGCTTGAAACTACTGTATATATTTGAAGCCGGATTTCTATTTCCTGAGATGAGGAATAAATTTACTCTTAAGCTTTTATTTTATTTTTTCATAGTAAAGGTTATTTCAGTGACTGAACATTTGGTTTCTTTTCAGTATGTTTTCTAGTGTTATTTACCACTGAGTGATAAGAACAAGGAAATTTCTAAAACCTGCTTTTAAATAGTGGCCCTGAAAGCTGGGGGTGCTAACTTGGATTACCAAGAGTTCTTTTAATGCCTAATCTCCACGTCATAATATGAATTCTTGACACAATTTTTAGAGAGTTTTTTTAAAAATCCATTAACAGGTTTTTTTCCCCCTATCTTGATGTGCGTTCAAAAATTTAAAACTTCTACTTTGTAAGTCAATGATTAGGAAAAAAAATATGATAGATTGCAATATTTTAAAAATCTACTCCTCAACAATTATAGACCTAAACGCATGGAATGTAACAATTCAGAATGACTCTCAGATGATCATTTCCCAGTGGAAGTTTTATTTAACTTAGGTACAGAGAACTGTGACAAGGAACATAAGAGTAGCAATTTTTTTATTCATTTAATCAGCCAGTCTTTTAAAAACTTGTTATATTTTAATTTGGCTATATCCTGCATGTTAAATGTGATGCTTTGACCCAGTTCCTCCATAAGAGCATTCATATATGAGTACCTAAATAATTCACATACAGAAAAGATAGGACGATTGCAGTGAATTACTTAAAAGCAATATAGATATGAGCATCACATACGATGGTTGAGAAGGAGAATGGAGATTTGGAGAAGTTCCATAAAGGGTGTTTGTGCTCGTGTTGCAGGTGAATGTGGTAAGATGATGAGGACAATCCACAAGAAGAGATAAGGTAATCCAGACAGTCAAGCTGGCAGAAGCAAAAGGACAAATAGAAGGTAGCCTAGAATAATCAACCAAGAGTCATTTTTTTTCACCTTGCATGGAACAGAAATCACATAGGGAAGCTGACGGAATGAGGCAGGAATAGCATTTAAGACAAAACTACATGGCACCTTGAATGGCCAGCAAAGGAGGTTAAAATTTCTTGCTGACATTATCAATCTTTAGAATTGTGTTTGTGTGTGTATGTTTCTCTGTGGGTGTTGTTTTGTCGAGCTAAAGAAATCTTGCTTAAAGCTACGTTTGGCAATAGTAATCTGATAAAGTTGAGAATGTTGGCTACAAAAACAAAGGAATGATCAGACAATTTTAAATCAGTTAGGGCAAAAATGCCCAGAAAGAACAAAAGATATAACCAACTTAATCACATCAAAACTTGTCAACACTTAGGGAAGGAAAGCTGGCTGTATTCAGCTTGAGGAAATGCCAAGGAGACTGGTCAGGAGCTGTGAGAGAGAAAAGAATGACCAGGGACAGGATGGGAACCATGGTGTGAAGGTCAATCCAAAGGGCACAGAGGACGACCAATGAGAAGGATGAACAAGCGAGACCCTCCTGGTCCTTGCTGGAAGATGGAGCAGTGCCATCCT
Organism: Tarsius wallacei; assembly: GCA_963574415.1. NCBI lineage: Eukaryota > Metazoa > Chordata > Mammalia > Primates > Tarsiidae > Tarsius > Tarsius wallacei. Next base: position 4,207 of record CAUYQG010183762.1, read on the forward strand.
GTTGCCATGGCATCAACTCGGTTCCTCTGGTCTACAGCGAGCTCCAGCGGACCCATCCTCCACCCACTTCAAAGAGAGGAAAACAGCGCCTGACCTGTCCATTTGGTCTTCCGTAACCTAACTCAAACTGTTTGCTGATGATGACTGCGGACACTGACATAGGCGGACTGTGATCCTTTTTTGCACCCCTCAATTTTCTTCCCCATCTATCTTTTCCAGGCTCATTACAGAAAGCGCTGACATGTTTGCTTCTCATTCATCCTCACTTGCATTTTAGATGAATCCTTTAACATCTCTCTGCTTCCATTTCTCCATAATTGAAGTGACAGGTGTAGACTGACACCCTTTCGAGCTAAAATTCAGTGGCTGTCTCCCTCATCCATGAATCTCCTTCCATCTGCCCAGTAGCCTATGTATCTTTTCACTAATTTTCCTCAGTGTGGTTTCAGCAGTGGCGTTAAAATTCTCCAAGGCAAGAGACGATGACTTGCCCTTCTCTAAATGACCCAGACACTAGGGAAATACCTTGTACATAGTAGATTTGTGATCATGACAATTTGTTGGATGAATGTAGGAGACCAATAGTGAAAGAAAATTTCATATCTCTCTAATAGTACATAAAACTCTTGTGTGGAAGGAAATTTTCTACTGGCATTTTTTACCTCCAGTTGTGGGATAAAAAGTAAAATTTCAGCAGATGACTACTGACAATCAAGTGGTAAAAAAAAAAACTTTAAAAAAAAAATTGAAAGGGTATAGTATGGGGGGACCCAAAAACCTGAAATTATTTTTTAGAGGGTGGGCTATTTGCTGTGCAGCCTCCTCTGTTGGGTAAATGTTCTAAGAACCCATCAGCATCAGTGTACCAGCTAGCTAGAGGCTGCATTCTTCAATGCATTTGCACACTTCAGGATGGGGGATTTGCATGAATAACCTGCTCACACTGAGTTGAGGGTTTAGCAGTTTTTGACCAAAAACGGCATGACCCCCACGACCTACCTTCCCTATTCACCCAATCTCACTCTGAGCAACTTTTTTTTTTCCTGGTTGAAAAAAGTCCTCAAAGGGGAACATTTTGCCAATGTGGAAGAGGTGAAACAAAAAATGACAGAAGTACTAAAAAACATCAAAAATTCTGACTGGAGCCGGGCTCGGTGGCTCAGCCTGTAATCCCGCACCTTTGGGAGGCTGAGGTGAGTGGACTGCCTGAGCCCGCGGGTTCGAGACCCGCCTGGGCAAGCGAGACCTCATTTCTACAATAAATCAAAAAAAAATTAGCCGGGCGTGGTAGCGTGTGCCTGTAGTTCCAGCTTTTGGAAGACTGAGGTGGAAGGATCGCCGGAGCCCAGCAGGTCGAGGCTGCGGTGGCCGGGAGCGGCCACTGCACTCCAGGCTGAGCAACAGAGTGAGACTCCAACTCAAAAAAAAAAAAAGAAGAAGAAGAAAAAAAATTCTGACTGGGCTTGGTGGCTCAGCCTGTAATCCCAGCACTTTGGGAGGCCAAGGTGAGTAGATTACCTGAGCTCATGAGTTCAAGACCAGCTCGGGGAACTTGGTGAGACCTCGTCTCTACAATAAATAAAAAATAAGCTGGGTGCGGTAGCGCGCACCTATAGTTCCAGCCACTTGGAAGGCTGAGGCGGAAGGATCACCAGAGTCCAGCAGGCCAACGCTGGGGTGGCCATGAGCATGCCACTGCACTCCAGCCTGGGTGATGGAGTGAGACTCCAACTCAAAAAAAAAGTGCAAATTGACGAGTCCAAAAAATTGTTCCTAGAGATTAAAAAAAAAGCATCTCAATAGGTGTATTACATCCAATGAAGAATACTTTGAAGGTGACTGAAGTTTAAACATGTAAGAATAAATATACAATTTTTTTAATAAGTAAATTCCATTTTGGGAGGTTTCCCCTCATAATTGGGTATTTGAAAATATGCAATTATCAAATGAGGTAGCATTTTATGTAACTTGAAATAGTTCCTAAGACATCAATACCACAGAGCTAAGAAAAGATCTGTCTTCTCTTTTCTAACAGGAAGAAAAAGCCATTCTTCAGCTTTATCCCCAAGACTCTTCTGGAATATAAAATTCTTAGAAGCTTCCTGAACTAAAGCCAGTCTTGACCACAGCAGCCATTTGTCCAAATAAACCTTTCTAATCACTGGGCAGTCTTATTGTAAGAGGAATGGTAAATATTATAAGATGCAAATCAGCAAAAGCACGGCAAGAGAAAATGTTTTGCTGACAGTAACACTCCTTGATAGGTCAGAACGAAACCAGGTCTGCAATGCAGATACAACCAGCTATCCTTCCTGCAAACTTGCTGAACTATCATAACAAAATCTTGTATTTATAGACCTGTTCACCCTGGGGAACACCGAGCTGCTCTCTGCCATTCTCTTTTGCACTTGATATCATGTGAAAGCAGAAAGAACCAAAATCATTCCCATTTCACAAATTGGGAAAATGAGGTGGAAAGGGACAAATTCACTCATTCTAGAACCAGATCACTAAGTTGCATCTCTTCTCAACACTTTTGGTTCCTAAAATGTGCACGCGCCTTTACAGAGCCTGCCCTCACCTTGACTTCACTTTGGTTCTTTCCTTAAACTCTCTGCAAGACTTGCAATGCCTTCTTCCTGCCCACTGGCTACTTGTCTCTTCTCCGCTTTTAAATGCTCAGCTTCTCTCCTGAACCAAATATTTCTGAGCCTCCTTCCAAGGTGTTTCTTCTCCAGCACCATCAGAGAATAGTTTTCCTCCTTTTTTAATCGTTATTACCTTTTCACCCATCTAATGTCGATGTAAGTAGAAATCCTCTATCTCAACACTAGAGCATTTATCTTTTCTTCAGTGGTCATTCAAATACTACTGACTGGTTCATTTTATCTTCTGTGTGCCAGGCACTGTTCTAGGTTCTTGGAGTAAATACTACTGAACAACTAGATCTAACTTTCTTCCCTCATAAAGTTTACATCCTATCAGAAGGAAGACAGATAATAAATGGTGAACATAATAGATAATGACATCAAGAGCATATAGCAAGTGCTAAGTGATACAGAAAGATGACAGCTATAGCAGAGTAAAAGGGGACCAGAAGTAATGACACCAGGCCATCATCTTAAACAGATCATCTGGTTCAGCCTCATTGACTCGGGCAATGACATGAAAGATATCTGGAAGAAGAGTATTTGAGAAGAGGATCCAGGCAATGCAAAAGCTCTGAGCCAGGCACATTCCTGGTGAGGTTAAAGAACAGAGAGGAAGACAGAGTTGTCGGAGCAGGGTTCGAGGAGAGGGTTGTCATCCATTAGACGGACAGGTAGGGCCTTGGAGACTTTAATAGAATCCCGGCCGTTATTCAGATTGAAATGGTGAGCCTCTGCAAGCTTTTTCTCTAGCATTAAAAAGCTTAGTCTGTCTTATGTTTACAGCTATAGTGTGGAGAAAAGAAGCTAAGCCAGGAAGAGTAAAAGAAGGTGGAACAGTGAGGAGGCCAACGCAGTCGTCCAGGCAGGGGTTCATTAAGCTCTGAGGCAGAGGAGACTCCGTGGAGTGAAAAGTGTTAGAATTGGGGTATGGAGTATGTAGAGGGAAGAACCGAAAAGATTTTGTAAAAGGTGAACACTAGGAAAACAGGCTGCCATCACTTAGGAAGATGAAGACAGCAGTTGGAACAGCTTCCTGGGGAAAGATCCGAAGTCAGCCTTGGATGGGTTGAGGCCACAATGTCAGACAGTCAACAGGAGATGCTGAGAAGGAAGCTGGTTAAACAAATTGGGGGCTTGGGAAAGAGACCTGTGGGGGCTTGAGCATTAATGGTATTTAAAGCCTGAAGACCAAACAGAAGTTACCAGGGTAATGAGTAGTGACTCAGAAGAAAAGAGGGTTAAGACCTCTGCCCTGAAAAAATATACAGGGTACAGAATTTCCCTTTTAGGGGACGAGAAAAGGCCACGAAAGGAGACTGACTGGGGACAGCCTGTGACGTAGGAAGAGATGAAGTGTTATGTGCTGGAACCCGAGAGAAGAAAGCATGTTGGGAAGGACAAGAAGACCAAATACATTAAATACTGTGGATGGGTCATGGGACATGAGGACTGAGCGTGGGCCACCAGGCTTAGCAAGGGGAGGTCACTGGGGCCGTGACAAGAGGAGTGTCCTGTAGAAGTAGACGTTAAAATGTGCTCGATGTGTGTTTGGAAAAGCATGCGAGAAAATAATTAGGACTGGCCGGGCTCGGTGGCTCAGCCTGTAATCCTGTGCTTTGGGAGGCTGAGGTGAGTGAATTGCCTGAGCCCGCGGGTTGGAGACCTGCCTGGGCAACTTGGCGAGACCTCATCTCTACAATAAATCAAAAAATTAGTCGGGCATGGTAGCGCGTGCCTGTAGTTCCAGCTACTTGGAAGGCGGAGGTGGAAGGATCGCCGGAGCCCAGCTGGTCAAGACTGCGGTGGCCGGGAGCGGCCACTGCACTCCAGTCTGGGAGACTGAGTGAGACTCCAACTCAAAAAAAAAAAAAAGAAAAGAATTAGGACCCAAAGAGTAGAGACAATTCTCCTGAAGAGCTTTGCTGCAAAGAGAAGCTAATAAATGGGGGATGGTGTGGTGGTTAGAGAGGGAAATGGAGTCAAGCATGTGTTGGTTTGTGTATTTGCTGTAGGGTGGGAGAAATAGCACCATGTTTATATGGTGATGGTATTGATGTAGAAGAGAGGAAAAAACTGGTGATGAAGAGCATGGCAAATGCTGGGGGGATACCCTTAGCAAAAGAAGGGAAATCAGATCCAGGACACAAGGGAAAGATCATCTCAGAGGGGAACCAGTGGTTCACCTGGGAAAGCAAGCAGGAAGGTGGCCGTGTGGGTCCAGACATCAACCTGACTCCCACTTCAATGTCAAAACTCATACAAGGGGAGGACCCAAGAAAACCCGGAGTTATCTTTTGGAGGGTAGGCCTCTTGTATTAAAGACTTCCCACTAGGTAAAGTTCTAGGAACCCATCGGCATCTGTGTACCAGCTAGCATTCTTGTGAGAGGTTACATTGCAGAAGAAAGATCCCGAGTGGATAACAGATGGCTGGATCTTCCGCCGTGACAACGTACCTGCCCACACCGCGCTGAGTGTTAAGCAGTTTTTGACCAAAAACGGCATGACCCCCATGACCCATCCTCTCTATTCACCCTATCTACCCTGAACAACTTTTTTTTTTGTTTCCCCAGATGAAAAAAGGTCCTCAAAGGGAAATGTTTTGCTGATGTGGAAGAGCTGAGACAAGAAAACAGCAGAAGCCCTAAAAGGCATCAAAATGGACGAGTTCAAAAACTGTTTTAACGGTGGAAAATGCTTCTCAATAGGTGTATTGCATCAAATGGAGGGCACTTTGAAGGTGACTGATGTTTAAGCATGTAAGAATAAATACACAATGTTTGGTAAACAAATTCTGGGTTATTTGGGGTCCCCCTGATATATCCAAGTAATATCAAAAATCAAACCCATGCTCTCCTATGTTCCTAGTCTTCCTCCCCCTCCTGGGTATGCACTTTGTCGTGTCTTTTACAATAGTGACTTCCTGTTCCCTTCAACAGAATCGTCTTTGACAAGAGTCTACACATCGGGAAGCCATGCATGCCTGCGCCGTATCACCGTCTCTGGACCTACTTGAAAATGAAAGTTTGGAAACAGGGTGGGATTTGGCCTGTGAGTTGGCATGCCCATGGGGAGGAAATCCACCATCCTTCCTGCTTCCGCTTACTACAAGCTGCAGAACCTGACCGCTGTGGATGGCCAAGTGACCTGAAATAGCTCACGCTGGTTCCAATGTCCACACGCAGGTGCCCCTGCTCCATAAGGAAGTGACTTCGTTTTGGTCACTTCTATGTCCTCCTTGCCATTGCATGTTTATTGATTCATTGAATGACAGTTTCTGTTAAGATCTCCAGGACACAGAAGGCCTCACTAATCAACTGAATCCCAGTACGCACAAAGTCCAGTTTTCTTTTGTATCACTTCACTGTTTATCCCCTACCCCGAAAAAAAAAACCCTACTGTCCCCAAATAGTAACACCAAAAATATTCTCATCAAAAGGCATTCCTTGCATGGCATTGATGGCTTAAATGAAAGCCAAACAAATCCCTCAGCAGTTTTCATTCAAAGTAGAGAAAATCAGACTCAACCGAATCATCAACCACTTAGAGAATTTCTCATCAAAGGTATTTATTTATTTATTCATTTACTTATTTTATTTATTTGTTTGTTTGTTTGTTTATTTTGAGTCAGAGTCTCGTTCTGTCACCTGAACTGGAGTAGAGTGACACAAGCAAGACCCACCACAGCCTCGACCTCCTGGCCTCAGGCAATCCTCCTGCCTCAACTTCCTGAGTAGCTGGGACTACAGATGCATACCACCAGGCTTGGCTAATTTTTTAAAAAAAATTTTTGTAGAGTTGAGGTAGTACTATGTTAGCTTGGCTTGTCTCGAACTCCTGGGTTCAAGCAATTCTCCTGCTTCAACCTTCCAGGGGGCTGGTATTACAAGCATGAGCCACCACACCTGGCCTGCATCAAATTTATTTTATGCCTAATTATCTTTTTTTTTCTTTGAGTTGGAGTCTCACTCCGTTGCCCAGGCTGGAGGGCAGTGGCATGCTCACAGCCACCCCAGCGTCAAACCACTGGGCTGCAGCAATCCTTCCACCTCAGCCTTCCAAGTAGCCGGAACTACAGGTGTGCGCTACAACACCTGGCTAATTTTTGACTTAGTGTAGAGACAAGGTCTCGCCAAGCTGCCCAGGCTGGTCTCAAACCCGCTGGTTCAGGCAATCCATTCGCCTCGACCTCCCAAAGTGCTGGGATGACAGAATGAGCCACCGAGCCCGGCCCTATGCCGAATTATCTTAATGATAACTTTCCAAAATGATGTCTTTATCAAGAAATACCTTGAGAAAACATATATAAAATGCAATACGGATTTGAGCGTTTCTGTTTCTTCGGAACATTTTGTTCTGAAGGAGACATGAAATTATCATTCTCCAGCGTTAAAAGCAATAAATAAAGGTAGCAAAAGGAACCATGATAGGATGATTATGAAGTCCACAGAGAGGAAGCCCCCGTTGTTCGCATTACATGCAAGGAAATAAAACACTCACTGCTGGTTTTGATGTCTGCTAGACAAGGAATGCAAGTTTACAGAAAGGCTATTGATCCCCGGCCAGAACATATAGACAATTACCCTGAGGTCTCTCTATTTGTTTTTCTTTCTGTGAAATGACAGCCAAGAGCTACGTGAAACATTCGCCAGCATCACTGTAATATCCTGGAAAACCTGATGGGAGCTAGAAATAACAAATCTGAAACACTTCAAAAGGAAGAGAATGTGATATGTTGAGCTATTCGTCATTACTCAAATATACACGCGGAAGAAGTTGGGGAAAGTCTTTGCCTCCCATTTTGCAGCACACCTAGTTCGATGCAACAAAATTAACATTCTCTCCTTCATGAAGATCAAGGGTCTTTCACATTGCAGGGAGGCCTGAGAAAAATACTCCACGAAGTACTTTTTCAGCTACTTCACTTGGAGCATTCTAGTTAGTAAATGTTTAGAAAACAAATGTCCGTGTCTGCTGCTGCAGGAGAGGCAGTCGTGTGTTCGTGTGTTTTCTAGTTTCACTGAGTTTATGATCGAGTAGGAGAGACAAGGTATTATGGCAAAGGCATTATGAAGTGGTTTCCCTTCGTTTTTATTTTTTATTTTTTTTTTTTTGAGTTGGAGTCTCACTCAGTCGCCCAAACTGGAGTGCAGTGGCCACTCCCGGCCACCGCAGCCTCGACTTGCTGGGCTCCGGCGATCCTTCCGCCTCAGCCTTCCAAGTGGCCAGAACTACAGGTGCGCGCTACCACACCTGGCTAATTTTTTGATTTATTGTAGAAATGAGGTCTCGCCAAGTTGTCCAGGCGGGTCTCGAACCCACAGGCTTAGGCAATTCACTCACCTCGGCCCCCCAAAGCTCAGGATTACAGGCTGAGCCACCGAGCCGGGCTCCTTTGCTTTTAAATAACACCCTGTTCCCCGCTGCACCTTGAGGGAGTATACCTTACCACACCTGCAGGTATGCATACACCGTGTCACTTTCTCAACTTGCTTTCAATCACACCGGTCTCCTTTCACTTCCTAAGACATGCCAAGGTCTTTCTCACCTCAAGACCTTTCTCCATGTGGCTCCCACCTGTCTGGACTGTGCCATCTTCCTCTCCTTGCTTGCATGAATCCAGCCATCCCTTGTAGGTCAGCTCAGGTGTCACTTTCTCAAAGACCACCTTGGTCCTGAAAATCAAATTGGACCCTTGTGCTAATCTTTCTCAAAACACCCTGTCCCCACATGTTTGGTTTTTTTGTGTGTTTAAATGTACTGTCTGTCTCTTCCATGTCACTGTAAGCTCCATGAGAGAGGAGGGGAACCTGTTATATTTACCACACTTACACATTGGCTGGTATTATTCCCGGCCTATATTAGGCACTCGATAAATACGGTTTGCTTAATAAGCAAATACATTTCAAAATATGCCTTTAGATATCATATTATGAAGGTGCCTGCACATCATAATTCCACGTGGGATTAATGTAAGTATTCCTGATGTGTACAGATGGAGAAACCAGGGCTGAGAGATGTCTTGTGATTTCTGGAAGGTCATTTGATTCATAACAGGGTTCTGGAAAAGTGATCTTTCCTAGGTTCCAAGCAGATGTAAATATCTCGACCTAAAATGTCTTGGTTCATGATTCAGGAAGGACAGGCAGTTTAGGAAGTGTGAATGGCAAGCTTTAGATGAGGCTGACTTTGCTTCTAGGGGTCACATCTGTCTTGTGCTCCTGGAGCTGGATGTGGAGAAGGAAAGATGGAGTTGGAAGAACACGCTCAGTGCTATCTGGATGCATTTTCAAGGAGCCTTTGTCCTTCTTCTCTGCAAGATAAAAATGCTAACAGTGACCACGTGATAGAAGACTGGAGAACGGTGACAAAGACCAGTTTCTTTAACGCCACACAGTTTTATCTGATGTTAGGGCAATGCCCAAAGCCATGCCTGAAATCTTTATGATGAACCAAAATTCCTGCCCGTGGGGTGTGGCTATAGTAATATCCTGGACAGTTGCATGGCAGGACTCAGGACTCCAAGACTTGAAGGCATTAGCGGCCACCTCATCTGGGCATAGGGTGAGGAGGTACAGCTTCAAATGACAAGCATCGCCTCCTTCGGTTCCTCTCATGCTCGGGAAATTCTTACTTTAACATTTCCAATTCCAGCTTTATCTTCAGAAACTAAAGTGGTTAATGACAAGAAAATGATCAATTTACACAATAGCTCACATTATTGCCCTGGATTCTGTAATGAATAACCATGAAATGGAAGAGGAGTGACACTTGGTAGAGACGTGTTGCTTCTACAAAAACTACATTTTTGTCTGCAAAACAAATGACATGTTTATATGAAATTGTGAGGCTGCCTGGCCGACAACTTCAAAACTCCAAAATCCGAGGATTTATTAAAAGACCAGGTAAGAAATGGAAGGCTTCATATTGCTTTAGGCTCACTCATCTAAAATGACACTCTTTCTCTGTTTATTGAAATGGAATCCATCATCCAAATTTTAATTAAAATGCTGCCACAAAACGAGAGCTTCCTTGACCACACCAGGTTAGTGTCCTCACTCTTGAACTCCTATAGCATTGCTCACGTGCCAGGCTAATTTGTATATGAATTACCACTTTTGTCTAGTGAGTGTTCCTCCTGTCTAGATTTTAAGCTCCCTGGGGACAGAAGAAGGTGACATGTGATCCTTATGTTGATCTTCTTCATTGCTTTCATTCTTGTTTGTGAGGAGATCAGAGACAAGGTCCACTTGTATTCTCCCTTAGGTAGGCCCAACGGAGGAAAGGGCTTTGGCTCAGAGCTCCCTCCCATTCTCTCTATTTATATGTGCTATATATGCATACAATGTTTGCTTTGTCACTCCACCCTATGCCAAATTGGACGAAACTTTAATGCAGTGGGTTAGACTCTTGAGCCAGGCTTTAGTAGTGGGTAGGATCCCTGCCCCTTGAAAGAGACACACAGCCGTCTGTTATACTCTTTGCCTTCCTCTCTTCCACGAAGTTGTCTGCCAGGTGGCCTGGTCACATTTTACAGAGGAGATGTGCAGTACAAGGCTGAGTTGACCTCTGACCGCCTTCCTGACTTGGTCACCTCCTCTGCTAGGGAGCTACTCAGAGTCTGGTTTCGGGGAAAGACCAGGAAGCAAAAGCCTTACCTGGGTCTCTTAACTTCGCTTAATCATTAACCCAAATTGCCGAATTCATCATTCACCAGCTATCATTGAAAATCACGGGCTTGCCTAGCTATTTGCAAAATAGTATTGTGTTTTACTTTCAGCTGCAGACACTGTGTGCATCATAACTTCAGCAGATGCCTTCTGAGGGAAGGGGTAAGGAGAAATTCTGAAACCCCAAACCCGCCCCAGATCACTGGAATCTGAATAAATAGTGTTCATGGGAAGACCTGTCCTAAAATTATGAATACTAGAAAAATAGAGCATTCTCAAAGTAGAATGGTGGTTGCCAGGGTCTGGGGAAATTGGAAATGGGAGTTGCCCTTTAATGGGTACAAAGTCTTGCAAAACAGAAAACTTCTAGAAATCCGTTGTGCAACATGTACTTAACATTAAAAATATAGCACTATATATTCAAAATTTTGTCACGAGAGTAGATCTCATGTTATGTGGGGGCTTTTTCCCCACAATTGTAATAAAAAAAGAAAATTGCACATTCTCAGCTGATGTGTTTAGAGGTGTCCCTATCTGAAGACTCCCCACCCACCAAGCTCCTCCCAACGGGAGGTGCTGGCTTGTTTCTCCATGTGCTTTGGGTCTCCCTGCTCAAGAAGGAGTAGCATGTTTGACTAAGAAACACCCATTCATTCTTCATGGTCAAATTCCACTGAAACAGTCTTCTCCGTGAGTGTGAGCAAAGGCAGATGCCGTCCCCTTTCTGGGGCACAACATTTCCGGATTTTTGTATTACCACTTTTTTTGTCACATCATGTTAAGACTTCTGTAACACCTACCACACTGGGTTTTAGTTAATGGGCCTGTCCCTTTCTCTCTCTCTTTCTCTCTCCCCCTTTCTTTCTCTCTCTCTCTCTCTGTCTCTCTCTCTCTCTCTCTCTCTCTCTCTCTCTCTCTCTCTCTCTCTTTCACTCTCTGTCTTTTTCTGTCTTTCCCTCCCTCCATGCCTTCTCACTCTCTCCTGTTCTCTTTCCCTCTGTCTCTCTTTCTCTCTCCATCTCTCTCTCTCTCTCTCTCTCTCTCTCTCTCTCTGTCTCTCTCTCTCTCTCGCTCTCTCTCTCTCTCACCCTCCCTCCCCCTCCTTACTCCCTCCCACCTCCCCTCAATCCTCCACGGTAGAAATCATATAAAAATCATGTAATCATGTTCAGGGAGTAGGTGGATGAACCAAGGAAGGCCACCAAGACTGTCCTTGCTCACGTATGCATCAGCCAAATAAGATATCGCTTAAAATCATTTTTATTCTGTGCAGCTTTATTATTTTTCTCCCACAGCACAAATGATGTTTTCAGCAAAAACAAAAAATACTTGGATTGGGATGACAAGCATTTTTCATAGGCCTTTTTTTCTTGGTACTCTTTTGAAACCGTAATTGGGAACGTATGGACTTGTCTCCCAAGAAGTGAATTTCATAATGGCAAATCAGATTTGACTCATGTCTGCTTCTGTAGCCCCAGAGAGCCCTAGGGGCTCAAATATTATTGGTGGAATGAAGGCAAAATTCAACCTCTCTGCTCCAACCATCACAGTACATAAAGTTCCACACTTTTTTTTTTTTTTTGAGTTGGAGTCTCACTCTGTCGCCCAGACTGGAGTGCAGCGGCCGCTCCCGGCCACCGCAGCCTCGACCTGCTGGGCTCCGGCGATCCTTCCGCCTCAGCCTTCTGAGTAGCTGGAACTACAGTCACGCGCTACAATGCCCAGCTAATTTTTTGATTTATTGTGGAGATGAGGTCTCGCCAAGTTGCCCGGGCGGGTCACGAACCCACGGGCTCAGGCAATTCACTCACCTCGGCCTCCCAAAGTGCGGGATTACAGACTGAGCCAAGGTTGCACACTTTCAAGCAGCTTTTACTACCGAAGATCTGTCCTCTCTGCCTTCCTCTTTCTGCTGCTACCCTGCGTGTAACACTGGAAATTTACAGAGTGCAGCACAAAACATAAAGCCAATGATAAGCTCTGATGTAGGTGGCACATGCTCCTAAAGATGGAGGCATTCTGGAAGCAAGAGAGCCTTTGTTTCTGGAAAGCGCTCTGTCAAAACGTAGGAAAGTTCTGCTCTGAACAATGAAAATATCTCATCTTTTCTATTCGAAGACTAAGGCCCCGCACATGATATAACAAAATACGACAGACTGAGTAATTTACAAAGAGCAGAAATTTATTTTCTCCCAGTTCTGTAGGCTGGGAAGTCTAAGGTCTGGACATTGGCAGGTTCAGTTGTCTGAGGAAGGCCACCCTCTGCTTCCAACAGGGTGCCTTGAATGCTGTGTCTTCGCATGACAAAAAAAGGACAAGCCTTTTGTAAGGGGATCTAATCCCATTCACGGGAGGAACTCTCATGGCCTAACCACTTCCAAAAGGACCCACTTCGTAACACTAACACATTGGCAACACCTGTGGCCACATTCAAATCATGACACATAGGTGAGCTCAATTATTTATATTTGTCAAACATTTTGTGGAAAAAAAAGGTGTTTACAGCTTCTCTCTGAACAGGCTGTAATTTCTTCCTTTCTTCCTTCCTTTCTTTCTTTCTTTCTCTTCTTTCTTTCATTCCATTATTTACATTTACCATCCTCATGTAGCCAGAAACTCAGAAAACCCAGAAGTGTTTTTAACCGAATGAAGATTACCTATATGACACAGGCACCTTTTGTTTTAAATGCCTGAACATCCGTTTCTTCTTCTCATGGGGAAACACTTTTCCTGTTACCTGAACCTGTTGAGACCTTGATCTTAGACTTCCCACTGGCCTTAACCCAGGCCAGCCCCGGCTGGGCTGGTCCATCAGAGAACCCCATCCCTGGCACAGAGTAAACCCAGGCAATCAATGCCTGACCCAAGACTTTCCTACCAAAGCTATCAGGGGAGACTTCCAATTTTGTGGGCATTACTACATTGGTCATGAGCTAAGAACTATTGGTCATGAGCTTCTTGCCTGCCAATTGTCTCTTTATCTCTCCATCCCAGCTGCCCTGATGGAAATTCAGACCTACCAGCCTCTCCCGCCCACTCTGCAGCAATAGTTTGCAAATGGTCTCTTAGACCTTTGCTTGTTTTTTCTGCTTGCAAATGTGTGCTTGCTCTGGTCTGTTTTCTACCAGCTGTCAGAGTTTACCATCTAAAGTACAAATATAACCGTAGTCGTCCTTCAGAATTTTGGGAGCATTGATTCCAGGATCTCCTGCAGATACCGAAATTCAAGGACACTCAAGTCCCTGATACAAAATGGCAAAGTGTTTGCATAATCACCCCTTCACATTCTCTCATAAACTTCAAATCATCTCTAGGTTACTTATAATACCTGATATGATGTATGTGTTATGTACAAAGCCATTATACTGCCTTGGTTAGGAAGTAATCACAAAAGAAAAAAATCTGTACGAGTTCAGTACAAATGCAATTTTTTCCCCAAATGATTTCAATCTGGTTGGCTAAATCCATAGGTGCGGTATGCACAAATATGGAAGGCTGACTGGGTTTTATTCTTTTGCTAAACATGTTTAAATCACTCAGGCTAAAACACCAACTTCTTTAACATAGCTTGGAAGATGCTCTGTGATCCTGTTCCCACCCCAGCTCCTGCCCCCTCCACTCTTCATTTCTTTTTTTTTTTTTGAGTTGGAGTCTCACTCTGTCGCCCAGACTGGAGTGCGGTGGCCGCTCCCGGCCACCGCAGCCTCGACCTGCTGGGCTCTGGCAATCCTTCCACCTCAGCCTTCCAAGTAGCTGGAACTACAGGCGTGCGCTACCACGCCCTGCTGATTTTTTGATTTATTGTAGAGATGAGGTCTCACCAAGTTGCCCAGGCGGGTCTCGAACCCACGGGCTCAGGCAATCCACTCACCTCAGCCTCCCAAAGCACGGGATTACAGGCTGAGCCACCAAGCCCGGTTCATTCTTCATTTCTTGCTGTTCTCTCTCCACACTCAGCTACCTGCCGTTCTGAAATGCTCCTTTTGTGTCTTTGCAAGAGACAAGAAATCATCCTTCCCTTCCTCTTTCAGTAAGCATTTTGTCTGTCCAGCTTTCTCTTATGTGTTCCCATGATGCTTTCTGTGGCCCTTATCATAGCAATTTGATCTTGCTACAGCACAAATGACAATTTTCTTATCTCTCCGTCTCAAGGAGGCAGGGACCACATAGCATGCAGAGTCATGACTCCAAGGCCAAGCACAGGCACCCTGTATAGGTAGGTGCTCACGTGGATTCCCAATGGAAAGGCTGGGTGGACATGAGGGAGGAAGGACTAGCCCACCAACACGCATTGTTCGGTTAGGAAGAGAAGACGAAGCAGACGACTGCCCAAGAGACAGAGAGTAAAAAAGGCACGTGAGGACATGGAAATGGAGGGTGGCCTCAGCATGGGGGAAGTGTCCCACGCAGGACTCACTGGTACCTGCTGGCCCAGCCCCAGGTCAGGAGACTTGGGGTTGGGAAGAGTCTATTGCCCTGCGCCCATGAGAAGTTTCAATGCAAGGAGGCATTCAGGAGTTGAGTGACAGGGGATTGTTGGAAGCAAGATGGAGAGCTAGAAAGAAGGACAGAGAAACAGAGGGAGGAAATGCACTGGAGAGTTGTAAGAACATGAATGGTTTCCTTCATTTTAAAGATGTGGGGTAAAGTCAGGATTAGCTACATAAGCGGTTAATGTCCAGGTGAAGTTTGGACCTCCCTCTGGTCCTCACTTCTCCTGGTTTGGGATCAGGTATCCTTATTGATGTGACGTGCCCCCCACTCCCTCCCTCCCCTGGCAGTGTTCCGCTACCGCCAACCCCTTTCTTGTAGTATTATGATAAATGTTCAGGGTCCGCTTACAAGTGACAACATGTGGGTACTCAGTTCTTTTTTTTTTTTTAATTTTTGTATTTTAAAGAGGTGGGGTACAATTCAAAATTAGGTATACAAGGGGTCATCATACAGACAAAGTCTGGGTCTCTCTTTGACATTCTAACCCATCCCTTAAAAAAAGAGGAAAAGGGAAAAGTTTTTATTTGATTGAAAGGTTTGGTAATTTTCAAGTAAAAGGGTGCTGATTGAAAACCTTTATGCAATTCTAAAACAAGCCAGGCACACGCATTTGTAATGAAAGATTTCTTATAACGGTAACGAGTTTGCTGAGAGATTTTTCTTTTTCTGAAATATATGAGTTGTACCTCAGGAAAATAAAATACGCAGCCTACCAAAAAGATCATTAGTGAATTCTCTAGAAATCGCTTAAGCAAACTTGTAGATTAGGTCAAACCAGACTGTCAGAGTCGTCATAAAAACTGCTTTTCAGAGTCGTTTAAAATACCTACCTCAATGGGCACAAAACAAAATTGAGACAGTCTATTTAGATGTACATCTCTAGACCTTTGACCTCATGTTTAAAAGATCTTTGTATAAGTTTATTTTGCATGTGTAGCGTTTTAAAGCACTGGCTATTATTGCTTTTGACTTCATCCCACTTTTACAAGCTCTATAAATAGAAGGTATTGATGTTTTTTAAAAAGGTGTTTTCACCCTCTTGCATTTTCTCCAGTGAAAAGCTAAGTCCGGGAGTGTGTGTTTCTCTCTACAACTGCAACTGCCCTTCACCTCGGAACCTCATTTCCATCCCCTCAAAAGAATAAGCACAAAAGGAATGCATCCATCCAGCTTGTTGAAACGGAATCACTTGAAAGTCCTCGCTTCCCATTTACTTTGGAGTGATCTTTCTTTCTCTCTCGCCATTGCAATGTCCCACGCCTGTAGTCTTTAGGAGCATGGCTCATGGCTCTTGGCGCTTCTAAAGATGCTTAAGGGTGAGGCTGGCTTCGTTCTCTCCCGAGAGAACAGAGGGTCTCTCCTCTGTGAAAATTGGAGCCTCGCTGAGTCCAGGGCAGGGGCACAGGATGGACTTCCTGAGCAGGGTCCTCACATGTCACAGTGCTTTGCTGCAGAGATTTCAGGAAGACTTATAAATATGCATTTGCAAATGCATCCCTGCAGTGGGACAGGCATAAATCCCCATAAACTGTAGGCAAAATGTACATTTTATGGAGCTTGCAGGGAGGACCAATGCCTGTCTCTTTTTCCACTTGAAACAGTTTAACCTTTTTTTTTTCTTTTGGAAACCCAAGATTCTCTCGGCCTCTTTTCCAATTTGATTTTACAACCTTAAACATTTCTCCTAGGGACAATGTTTGCTAAGATTGAGTCCTGTCAACGTTCTCCAAGTTGTGGCGTGCTTACCCGTCTTCTTCATATGTCCTATCTACAATATTCATTTTGCAACAATATGCAACAGAGAGTTACCCAGCATTGCTATTTCCACATGCCAGTCAGGATATCCACTCCCTGGGAAGCGTTACCAAAGAGTTTCTGTGAGTTGTAAAGATTGAAGGAAAGATTCTGCCTTTTCTCCAGTGCAGATGTGAAAGGGAAGCACAAGATGGTACTGCAAATTACAAGGATGACAAAAAAAGAAGGGATTACCACCATTCTTTCTCTTCTCTCCCCAGATGCCTGCCCCTCCCCCACTATGCCATCTGGACTGACTCCTCTACGGGCTTTCTCGATTAACAAAGCCCCACCTATTGATTCTGCTTTGATTCGTCCACCCTGACTCCCCTCCCTCTCCTTCCACCCCCAGAAAAACACAATTCCTGATGGTGATCCCTTTGTCTGCTGAGTTATGGCCTTAAAAAAAAAGAAAAAGAATGTCCTTCCCTTCCCAGTTTTCCGATGGCATTGGCGTTACAGATCAGAGGGAAAACGAAGACTCTAACCCCTCCGATTCCTTTCCAACAGTTTCTGAAGCCCACATAAGAAAGAATTCAGCTAAGATTGCATTTAGTGCCCCTCCCCAAAAATAATAAAGCCTTCCCACTGAATATTGGAGCTTATTAGCAAACACTGTACTTCACTGTACAATCAGTACGTTATTAAAAAATTAATGCCTGTGAAATGAGTTTTTTGTCACAGAGCGGTGTGGCTGTGACTTATTTATTTATCTATTTTGGGTTCTTTAAAAACATCGATCTCTTCAATAATTCATCTTTCATTCCTGTAGTCTTACTAAATATTAAACGGGTTAAGATTAAATATTTGAAAACGAAATACCCGCTGGAGTCCCTCGCAGAGGGCACATCTGTGCGAGGACTCTGAGGTTGGCACCCGGTGCTAGGGTTGTGTCAGACATCAGAACCAATATATTTGCCAGCAGTGAGACAGACACGTTATTCCCTTGGATCTTGCCTGTTGGGTGTCGGAGTCTTTTGTGCATGTGCGTTCTCACCTCTGAGTTGCTGGTGATGCCATGAAGGTTTGCCACAAAAATGGAAATTCTGAAATGTAAAAGGAGGCTTGCACTCACTGGCCACCTAGGCCCACTCAGCCCGGAGAAAGGGAGGGCGTAGTGTCCTCGGCCATGTTCAGTGTGGTCAGCCTGGCGGGGTACCTTTGTCCACTCATCCCCATACCCAATCACCACAACGACTTGACCCCCAGAAATCTGGTTAAGCGAAGCAGCAGCAGGCCCCAGACGAATAATCTACATAATTTCATCAGAATTCATCGGAGCCAAGAGGTGTAAATTCTTCTCTCACTTGGCCCCTTGATGGCACACACCTTTCAATTATTAGCAGAACTGTTTCTACTAGACTGAGAAATTAGTTTTAGGATGCATGCATGGGACATAACTTCCAGGGTGATTTTGATTGTAAATGTTTCCATGCAGTGTATCAGCATTGCTCATCTATCAACATGAGATGTTGGTAAGGTTAATGACAATTACTAGACTACTGATGTTGACAAAATAAAACGCAAAAGCTTTTTCTTTGAAACGCTCTGTGAATACTGACCAGGCCACATGGGTTTCCTTGAAGTAAACAGTTTTAATTTTAAATGTATACAACACTAGATACAAATGCTTATTTTACAGTGGCCTACCAGAAACCTTCCCGCTGGAAAGAAGAAAATTTACATTTCCTCCTTCAGAACAAACACCAAAGAACGAATCCCTCGAGGTCAGTCATGCTGTAGTGACAATTTTGAATCCAGCGACTAAATAATATTTCAACCTATAAGAAAAGAGTAAACTCTGCCGTTATCTAAACTCGACTTTCTGCTTAGCAAGCTTCCATAAACAAGCTCATTGTGTCATGACTCGGGGAGCAAGTGGAATTGATGTGTGGCACCAGGATAGGCTACGGTGGCATCAGGATAGGCCACGGTGATATTGAGGCTACCTCCAGCATCCACCCTCTCTCTTCCTGCTCGTTCTCAATCAAATGTCTCCAGCCAACTCTTCAGCCCAGACACTTCGCGTGCCATAACTACCAGATAGAGGGTTCTGACAACAACAGTGCAATTTTTAACAGGGTGGTGGTAGAATAAGCTGCAAGCAGAGACAGACTGGGAAATACAATGAAAATGCTAATTGGCATCACAGATCTCACTTTCATGTTTTATTAATGACATCTGCACCATATTTGTAAAATAATTTGCATAATATGTTAATTTTCCAAAGAGGAGGGGATGGGAGCCCATAATTGCATGTGAAATCAGCACCTTTAAAAAAAAATAGTGACTCTCTTTAAGCTTGGGTGCATTTAAAAGTCAGTCAAGATTAAATGTTTAAATCCATTTTTTAGGATATGGACTCATTAGTAAATGTTCATGGTGGCTTTAGACCTGCTGGCAAAATAATGTTGTGATAAAGAATTAGGAAAGATTCCGTAGCAAAGGAGGTGCACACAAAATGAAATGCAAGTCTTCTTGGAACTCAGAAGCAATTGGAAACTGGTTGCTGGTACTTTCATAAGACGTGCTGGATTTCCAATTTCTTTATTCATTTATTTCTTACTCTGGCACCTTTGTCATATAATGTGGAAAGGTCACACCGCCACCTCCTTCTTAAACAGAAAGGCTTGCCAAAATTGTTCTAGAACTTTCTTTTTTTTTTTTTGTGAGTTGGAGTCTCACTGTCGTCCAGACTAGAGTGCAGTGGCCGCTCCCGGCCACCGCAGCCTCGACCTGCTGGGCTCCAGCGATCCTTCCGCCTCAGCCTTCCAAGTAGCTGGAACTACAGGCGCGCGCTACCACACCTGGCTAATTTTTTTTGATTTATTGTAGAGATGATGTCTCACCAAGTTGCCCAGGCGGGTCTCGAACCTGCGGGCTCAGGCAATCCACTCACCTCAGCCTCCCAAGGTGTGGGATTACAGGCTGAGCCACCGAGGCTGGCTGAAAGGAAGGGTATTAAGTATAATTACATTGTTGTGAATATTATTTCAAAATATACGTCAAGAACCAAAAATGGCCTTTGTCAAATATCTTGAGGTCATAAAGAGAATCAAGGAATACTGGGGCTACAGTGAGCTGG